>JAUZNK010033860.1:4104-35201 GCA_035046665.1 Euphysa ruthae
GATTAATAACGGACCAAGAACAGAGCCTTGAGGTCCACCACAACTAATTGCGAGTCGACAAATTAATAACGGACCAAAAACAGAGCCTTGAGGTCCACCACAACTAATTGCGAGTCGACAGATTAATAACGGACCAAGAACAGAGCCTTGAGGTCCACCACAACTAATTGCGAGTCGACAAATTAATAACGGACCAAGAACAAAGCCTTGAGGTCCACCACAACTAATTGCGAGTCGACAAATTAATTTTCAAGTTAAGGCTTCATAAAGTCAGATTTTTAAAGGCTAGCAAAAATCTGTATTTTTTTTTTATTTTTCTCAAAATATTCTCAATAATTTTAGTTTTTTACATTAAATTAAATGAAAATGAAAGATGGCCAATTACAAAATTATTTTAAAATTTAATTTCTCAAGTTTAGGTAAATGAAGCAATTTTCACTTTTTTGAAATCCATTCATTTTAATTGTTTTTACATCGAGTTTAATAAGTTAAATGATGTAACAATATATCTATATTTTCTTATTTTTCTCTGAATCTACTCATTAAATTTTTTTTGATTTTTTGCATGAAGCTTAAAGTAAATGATGGGAAATAAGTGGCCTGTTCCAGATTATTTCTAGACTTTCTTAGATAAAGCCGGAGTAAACAAGGAAAAAATTATCATTTGCATGTTTTTTTCTTGAGATCCGCTCATTTGTTTTTCTAATAGAGTTAATGGTTAGTGTAGCAAGCAACATAACGAAGTGAGATTTATCCAGAAAATTTGGTAAACCTGGCAAAGAATTAGTAATCTGTAACTCATGCAGGAATATTAAACAATTTTTAGTGTAAGCGCAATGCATACCCCTACACCCTATGTTTCTTAATCTATCTAAATATATTTATTTGTCAATGTATTCATTATTTATAGCCGAAGTTCATTCCTGGGTTTATAGCGTAAGTTTTTTAAATTTCATTCCTCGTCACATGTTGAAAATTCGAAACTCTTCTTGAAACTTTAAAAATAACATTTATTTCATTAATAATACATCTATGAACAATTATTATTATTATTATTATTATTATTTATTATTAAGAGATTATAAGAAATTCTTTTTTGTGTTATTAGTTTATTAAATCCTATGATTTATCGTAATTTTGGATACATTTACTAATTTATATTAATTTCGGAGACATTTACTAATTTAATATAATTTATGATAATTTTGGATACATTTACTAATTTATGATAATTTTGGATACATTTACTATATTTGAAACATCATCTGGTTGCTGTAGCTACTGTGTTATATTCACAGAAAAAAAAATGTTTATGAATTTGAATTTATATTTTGCCCAAAGTTATTTGAAAAAGCATTAGTAAAAAAACATTTATTATTTAAAAAACCGAAGTTTAATCTGCCTTTAAACTCTTGAATTTGATTGCAAAACTTTCTAGCTCACCTCTCTCCACCTTGTCAATAGTAAATTTTGATAATAAAAATATCCCTATCTGTTTATGTTTAAGCCTACAAGAAAAACATGGTTATGATATAGTAACAGGAACTCGTTATTCTGGCAAAGGTGGTGTTTATGGGTGGGATTTTAAAAGAAAGTTAATTAGGTAAGTGATTTTTATTTTAGTTGTTGTAGTTTGAAGTGTCATGTACATATTTAAATTGATAAAGGCTTTTTTCATTATAATAATTTCTTATAATAATAAAACACAGAAATAAATCTTTACTTATCTTTAATCTTTACTGTAAAGACAATAAATTCAGCAGTCTATTAGAGACTATGTTTATCAAAATGATTTTTTTTTTCATAGTTTACATTTATTGTTTAAATTTTAAAAAATATAAGTAGAAAATCAAAGTTTGTAGATTTTTGTTTAATCTTGATATAAACTGGCTCATCAGAATTTAGATTTTTTAAATTATTGCTTTCACTGACTGGTACTCACATGCCCTATTCGGCTTTATTTCTTAGGCTTGCAAGAAGTATTTGCTCCAAAAAAATGGTACAACATCAAGAGCCGCAGCCAGGGATTGTTTAAACTGTCTGAAATTAAGAGTAAAAATCATGAGTGGTTTAATAAAGAGATTACAGAAAAATGTGAAAAGAACAAAGTTCCATACACACAGACAATTTTACTGTCTTTCAAATCTAAAAATTTAAATCACAACCTTGATTTAAAAAGAAGTGCAAACTTCATCAAAATAAGTTATCTGAAACCTGGAAGTTTGGAGAGCAAAACATATTCACTAAAACTCCCAGAGCATCAAATGGAAAAAAAAAATTTTTAACTCAAAATCCGCAGCAGAAATATTGAAAGTTTTATTCTCTAGGCTGTATTTAAGTAGACTTTTAAAAAGCCTTAGACAAAAGCCTTAGATCATAATATATCAGAAAAAATCAAATTTTACAAACACCTATTTTGTATTTTTTAATGCCTAATGTTAGCTCTAAAATAAATATGAATTACAAGGTGCCACTGGGATCTATTTTAGGATTTTTTTATACTTAAATGAGGTTGTTTATCACTGGGTCCATATGCAGATAATTTTTCTATTATTAAATAAGTAAAATGGTAGAGAACAACTTCAGTCAAGATTTTGCAAGTTGCGATTGGTTTTTTGGCAAAGGTAAAACAAAATCCATTATTTTAAGAATCAAATTGAAGTAAAAAAATACCACCCCACTTAACGTTACATATCAAGGCATACAATTTGAACAGCATGCTTAATTCAAATATCTAGGATGAAATAATAAGTGCTGAGTCTTCTATCCATGTTATTTGCAAAGTGTAATCCAAGAAGTATTTGTGCAAGAGAAACTCCTTGCTCCACAACTACAAAGGCTTTGGTGCTATCCTCTAACTCAACCTCATTTTTAATTTTTGCTTTGTTATCAAATCTAAGCAAAGAATCAAAACAGCACAAACGAATATATTAAGCTTTACTCTCAGCTAGGCAATAGAAACCACATAGGACCAATAAGATTTGAAAAAAATTATATTTAAAAAACTATTTAGGTTTTTTTAAAAACAAAATAAAATTTACTTCATTTGTCATAAGCAGTCAGTGCTTACTTTGGAGAAAATTAATATATCAGCTTTTTCCCTATATTACCATTCTTTTGTTTTTTCAACTGTGTCTAGCACAATTTCAATGTTTTTTCATTTTCAGTCGAGGAGCAAATTATGTCACACAAGTATTACTTCGTCCGGGTGTATCAGATCTAACAGGGAGCTTCAGGTAAAATATTGTTTGACTTTTAAAAGGTAAATTATAAGCTCTCTGCTTTTTTATTATGGCTTCAACCTATTCATGCAAATTTTGTAAATATATAAAAAAATATCATTTGTAATCCTTAAATATCTTGCCAAAACTTTGCGCCAAATTAACAAACGTGAATTTTTGATTTTCAGCTTGTGGTACTATGCTCTGAATAGAGAACATATAACATAAGATTTGTCACATGAAAATGGTAGTGCAGAATTTAGGTAACATATTACATTATCATAAAACTTACCGGATAAAAAAGATGGAAATATGAAGAATGCTTGATGAAAAAATAAATCAAGTTTAAATATAGTTGCTAAAAAAAAGATGTCATGAGAGGAATTGAGATATTTAAAAGATTTACAAACAATATTTTTTTTTTTGAATTTTTTATAATCATAATTTTTTTCATAACCAATAATAATGTCCTCTCTAATAGGCAGCTCCATTAAAAACGTAAAAGTTTGATTTGTTCTGTTTTAGGTTGTATAGAAAAGAGGTACTTGCTGCACTAGTAAAATCATGTGTGTCAAAGGGTTATATATTCCAAATGGAAATGATAGTTAGAGCAAGGATGTTTAACTTCACCATTGGAGAAGTATTAATATTTTTAACATCGGGTTTTAGCTTTGTATCATAAAGTATCCTTGCGATATACTTTTATTTTTGTAAAAAAAAATCTAATGTCCAAAATTTTTTACTTTAAAATTTTTTTTCAATGTTTTCAAAATGTCAATTTTTTCGTTAGTGAAACGTATTCATATTTTATTAGTTTTGTAATTGATGTGTTGTTTATTAGTTAACAATCCTGGATTAACATAATGAATGTTTTCCATATTAATTGAGGTATTCAAAGTGTTTGACCTTGGAAATCTTAATTTATGATGAGTGCAGATAGAAAATATTGGATTCCCATGATAATAGTATAATAATAATACTATGATAATAACACATATTTTGGTGTTGGAAATGTAAGAACTGTTTCTGGGTAATTTTTGGATGCTTAATCTGAATATCATATTCATTTTCCTTGGTTACCTCTAGTTTTTTCACTATGCAACATGCCTTAATTATGCAAAATTCGTTTTTTCTGTTCATTTTATTGCCTAAAGATATGATATATACATGTGTTTGCATGCAGAGAGTGTTTACAAACTTTGTACATGATTGCTAAATAGATATACACTCAATAGACATGAAATATTTCATATTTCTGGTATAAGATGTGTGTAAATATCATACATCAAGGCTATATACATTCTTATGAAATCAAGAAATCAATAATTTTTTTTAATTATGTGACTGATGTACAAGGTTGAAAGAAGTGTGAAACCGAGAAGGAGATGAGGCGTACCTTTTCATTACGGCGAGGCCAATTTCTGCTGACAAACTGGCAATAAATATAGGGTCGGTCAGTCGGTATATTTTAAATAATATCATCAAAAAATAACAGTCAGTAATAATAATAACTTAAAACATATTTTTACCCATCAATTGTCTTTCGGAAGTTCCTTGGTTAAAGTATTAGATAATAAAAACAATACAATATAGAAAATGCTGCATTTAATTTTAAAGCTTTTGCGACCGTAAAATCATACTTCCTTGACTGTAAATGTGATGCTTTTGGTCGTGAACATGTTTAACTATCAAAACCATATATATAGTCTGCAAAAGAAAATGTAAATATTTTACTAACCTGTATATTTTTTTTTTTTATATCTGGAAATTAATATATAATATATTTTTCTTGATTTTGAAAATATGTGATTGTTGGGGTAAATGCTCTGATTTGTTTTCTTTTTTTGGTCTTTTCATAGCTAAGTGTTTTCTTGTCCTTTAATTGTCTTCATGGAAGGATTTTTTATTAAAGTCATTCGATTTGATTACAATAATAATTTACCATAATCTAATACAGATTTAAGATATCTAGTAATACGTTATTTTTCATGAATTTGGGTAAAATTTGATGATGTCATTTGGGCCAAAAAATGTCCAAATATTATCCTTTTTTTTTTTCTTTTTTTTTTTTTGTTATTCTTTCATAAAAAAATATTCTGTGCCTTTAAAGCATGCATTTTGCTGTTCAACTTCTATTGAATAGTTTTAAAAAGTAAAAAAATATGGTGATTTTTTAACTCTAGGTCAAAAATTTGGGCCCAATAATTAAAAAAAATGACTAATAATACTCATCTGAAAGAGCCAGCATTAAACTTTCCAAAACCGTTTACTCTGTGAGGAAATTTTTTGTCTGTCTTATATTACAAGTATTTCAGTGGAGACTATACCTAAAAATATGACTGACTTGCTATTACTTATCCTTGTTACTTTCTTTTGACGTACAACCGGTCTGTTATTATGTGGTACTTAAAAATTAAATTGAATTTAAATTGAAAAGATATGTTATACACATGCTTCTAATTTTAGTAAAAATAATGGCATCTACTAGATTGTGCAAGAATCACCCTGACTCCTTTTGTTAAATGTGGAGAATACAAAACAGAAGGCAACAGAAGACCAATTACAGCAGATTTTGTTAAAAAAAGTTTATATAACGTATTTTGGAATTAAACTTAGAGATCAATACAAGTCATGGGCCCCTCACGTTGTTTGTAAAACGACATGAGGTTGTGTTGAACACGTTATGTCGAACATTTGTGGCAATGGACACACTGTTCAAGAAATTAGATTATATGCAATAGCAATGGTTTGGAGGGAGCCAATGAATCATGTTGATAATTATTACTTTTGTTCGATGAGTGTAACTGGAGTAAACAAAAAGAAGCGGAATTCTTTGACTCATCGTGATGGAGGATGAAGGTGAAAAAGACTGCGTGTGCTTCTAACCAATCATTACTATTTAACAAAGATCATCTAAGTGGCTTAATAAGGGACCTAATATTGTTCAAAGAATGAGCTAAACTCTTGGCATCATGTCTCAAATATAGAAACCTTCTACAGCAGGGTACAAAAATTATCTTCTACAGAACACGCGATGAAGATTTTTTGATCAGCAAACAAACTTTGTTTATTATAAAGATATATGTGGTGTCCTTATAAAATTGGATGTTGGAGAGTATGTCTCTGATATGTGAAGGCTGTTCATTGATAGCTCTAAACAAAGCTTAAAATGTGTTCTGCTACACAACACTAAAGTTTATGTGGCGATGCCCATCAGCCATTCTAAAACCATTAAAGAGAAATATGATGCTCTAAATAATGTGCCACAGCATATCAACTACAATGACTACCATTGGGTTATATGTGTGGATCAAAGCATGATAAACTTATTGCTAGGACAACAAGTTGGCTTACCAAATATCCATGTTTCCATCTTTACTAGGATAGCTGAGACAGAGCAAATTATTGGATTTAAAAAGATTGACTGGTGTGTACTGAACTGAAAGTAGGGGAGCAGGACGTTATAGCTACACAATTGGTCCCAGGTGGTAAAATCATATTCACTCCTCTTCACGTTAAGTTGGGGCTGATAAAATAATTTGGGAAAGCGTTAGATAAAGAGGGTTATTGTTTTCAGTACATTCACAAACCATTTCCAAGTTTAAGCAATGACAAATTAAAAGCTGGCATTTTTGATGGACCCTAAATTCGATAGTTAATTAAAGATTTCTGTCCTTCAATGAACGATATTGAATTAGCTATATGGACTTCATTTGTAAAGGTCGTAAAAAAACGTTCTGGGCAACCGGAGAGCTGATAACTATGAAGAACTTGTCAGAAACATGCTTGAAATTTCAGAATTCTTAGAATAAACATGAGTTACAAAGTACTCTCCACTATTTTTCAGATAGTTTTCCAGAAAATCTGGGTGATGTCAGTGACGAACAAGTTGAAAGATTTCACCAAGATATCAAAGTAATGGAGGAGCGGCACCATGGAAGATGGGATATCAACACGATGTCAGACTAATTCCCAACATTCAAGAAAATTCCGAAAACGAAACATAATTTTTTACCAAATTTTTCTGGGGCTCAAATCTTTTCAGACAATATCCTATCCTGCTAATTTTTCCTCAACTTTTTTTCAAAAATAGCTTTAAATGGAATTTTTTGACTTTTATTTTGCACATGTAAATGATCTTTTGATAACATATTTTCAGAAATTGATGGTGGTTGTGCTGGAACAAAGTGAAAACTTGATAGTTTAGCAGGTCTTTGCATCATATGTGATAGTTTATTGGGTCTATGGGTCAAAATAGATAGTTTTTTGGGTCCATGCGTTGTTAATCAATTTTAGTCTGCTTGCAACTGAGAGTAATGCTAATCACAAATTGGAACGTCGTAAAAAGATTATTTTATTTTATTTTACATTAGAATATTTTTTAAATGAAATTTAATAAAGTACTAGAAAAATCTTTGTATAAGTCTATAAAGGTATCAGTGTTTTTTTTCTATATATTGTTACAACGCTTTATGTTTCTGTTACACTGTACTGAAAAAACATTCACTGGTAACTGTTTTAATAGTTTGGTATTAGAGTAGGTATTTTTTTTTTTTTCTTTTTTTTTTAAGTGATCAGTAATTGTTTTCCTTGCTATGAAAAACTTTGGACTTAAACTGGTAACTGTTTAGTAAAGACCTTGCATTAAAATATCAAGACTTCAATAATTAAATGATCACAGTAAGTTTGAATATTGATAAGTTTGAAAACACAAAAAGTTTTTATTTTCTTTCGTTATTTAGCTATTTTGGTAGTCTATTTTTATTTAAATTAATTGCTTGTTTTAATTTTTTAGGTCCCAATATCATTTGTTGATAGATTCTATGGCGAATCGAAACTCAGTGGGAATGAGATATTTCAATTTGCCAAAGGGCTTTTGTATTTATTTGCAACAACTTAGCATCATTTTTGCTATAGTTTTCCTTGTTTCTGGCATGACTGGCCTAATTATGTGCAAGTAATAATCAAAGTATTGGCTTGAAACTTTTCCAACTTATTGGCCACACAGAATTATTCCTTAAAATTATAATAATGACAATTGATAAAATGACAAGACAAAATTGACATATAAATATGTCAAGTTTTTTTTTGTATCAATTCTTTTTCAAGTTTTGTTGTGATAATGTAGGAAAGAAAGAATTTTCCAAAAAGGTTTTAATAAAAATTTTCAGTATAGTTGTTTATCAGATTATTTTGCAATAAGATTTCTATTCATAAATCAAACAAACCTGAAACTTTCAAATATTTATCATTTCAAGTTATATAAACATCATTATCACATTACATTTACAAATGTTTATGAATTTGTTAGGATTTGATTTTTGTAATAATTTTTAATATTTTAAATTATTTATTAAATATAATACCTTAGTTGTTATAATTATTTGCTCATTTTGTTTTATATAGTTTTGATATTGCGTTTCTTATTTCATTCGATTTTATTTTTTTTCAACTGAAAAATATTCAGTATATCTATGCAGCCATATCTTCCTTTATTTATACTGGAACTTAAAATTATCTTTTTTATGGATTACTGTAACTTGGATTATAAGTGCCCCATTTCCATTGGACAGTAAAGCAGTAGTGTGACCAAGATGCTATAGAGAAACTATTGAACTGAGCTTTATATGGCGTACCAATTAGTTAGCTTAATTCAAGCAAATTTAATTTTTATTAGAAGCTTTTGTCATGTGACTCGGTTTTAGCCAACCAATTATCATAAAAAAGCAGCTATTTTCATTGAAATCATGTCACAAAGTTATAGCAAGTTATATTCTTGTTTAATTTTAAAGCTATATTTTTAAATCACGTTACATAATCTGAAGCTTAGAATATAAAACAACAAAAATTTAGACAACTGAAGTTTAACACTTTTACAGAAAATCAAAAAGCTAAGTTGAAAAGTTAAAATCATGAATAATTAATGCGAATTACTATGATGAGAATTATTATGCAATATGAAGTAAAAAATGTGGAATTATTGTAGCATACTCAGCAAAATAGAAATATCTACATTTTGAAAGAAGTTAAATTTTTTGTTATGTTAACCATTTTTCTCTGCTGTAAAAATAATGAAATATTTTTTGGTTATGCATTACTACACATTTGGCTGCTTTCACTGTATGGGGTAGCATTTTGCTGCTATTTCTCATAAAAGTGTGTAGATTTACTTTCTTTCTTTAATATATTTTGACATGGTTTTGTTTTTGATTTCCTTATTCTTAAAGCTCATGTTACACCTTGTTTTGAAATCGCTTTCTGAGCTTTGTTATAACTAGATAAACCGTCTGTGAATTCCATGATTTCAAATTTAGAACCCCCATCCAAAATCTACTCTATAAGAGAAAACATTTTAGTTTTTTCACTAAAGGTTCCAGAGGAAACTTATACCCTTATTCCCACTTTATTGAGGACATTACAGATTCATATTTACACATTTACATTTTCTAAATTTTAAGGTTAATCACCATAATATATAGATTTTGTACCTTCAGTTGTAACAGTTGATTTTTATACGTTTGATTGCAATTGCTGTACAAAGAACAACCTACTATTACTTTACAGCTGCGTTCGTTCGTTTGTTTTGGATTTTATTTTCAGGCGCATTGATAAAAGTAATTGTTAAAAAGAATCATGTGATCGTGTAGGTTTTTATTCTGCGCTTTATTTTCAGACATTCTCTACATCTCTTCAAATCTATATACTCACAATTCCCTTTTAATATATTTATTTTTTCACTGATGTTTTATTGTTAAATATCTGTAAAAGAAATCGTTTTTTTTTTTTTGCAGTGAATTAGTTAATAATGACAATCCCGGATGTATCCACATGTGAATTTGGCGATTCTATCCAAATAGATATTAATGGCCAGCAACAGAAAGCCATCGCAGTTGATCCTGAACCTACTGTTCATGAGCTGTTTGCAAAAACTTGCCCAACACGTAACGTTACTGTGTTTCGCGATCGAGCAGAAGTCAATCGCTCTGTAGAAGTGGATGCACTTCCTGGAAATGTTGAAGTCATTATTAGAGGTTTACCAGGAGTTATGTCCGATGATTCTGTTAGGTAAGTGCAATAATAGTGCAACAAAGAAAAAATCTTGGATTGATATTTTTGCTCAACAATTCGTTATTGAACTATCCTGGATTTAAGCATAATTTTATTTTGAAAACTAATACTCATCAAAATTATACCTTGTAATTCAATGTAACTCTTCTGCTGCCCTTGACACCTAATTTTACAATACAAGAAAAATAGAGTACAGAATATTCAGATAATAAGTATATATTATATTACTTATTGATGATAATGATAGTCCAAAAGAATTTTTATTTGAAAAAAAATTCAATGAGCGTTTTACAGGGTCAAAAGTTTTTTTCTGCTAATAAAAATTTTTCTTTTAGAAGTAATATCTTTTTAAATGCTCAAAACTATTGATATTATACATAAAATTTATAATATTAAATATTTATATTATATTACAATTACAATTCTTTATTAATGTTAATAATAATAATAATTTTGTTTAATATATATTTAATATATTATTATAGTTATTTTTTATTATTTTTTATAATTATTGATAACGATTAGCATGTTAAAATAAGTTGACATTGCTGCTGCATTGAATTTTCTGGCTTTATAATTTCTTTCTTTTTATAAATAAATAATTGCAAAAAAAAAAAAAAAAAAAATTATTGATTTTGAAATAAGCCCCTAGCAGTACCTAAAAATTAGCTTAATAAAATAAAATAGAATCAAACAACGTGTTTCCAACGTATTTGTATTTTTTTAACGTGGAGCAAACAAATATTTTTTTTGAACTAATTTATTACATAAAGGCTCGCGTGTCTGGTTCTTTTTTACTTAGAGTTCCCATCTGAGCTTACAGTAAAGAAAGTTATTGGTTCCAATGTGGTTCGGTCGGTACCCACAGCTCTATGATCTGGAACCAGTGCCTTAACCGCTCTGCCAGACAACCATAAATAAATTGTTTTGATGTTTTTATGATTAGCTGTGATATCAAAATGCAATGGCACATTGAGCGTTTGTTTTATTGTTTTACAACCTCTGAGAACTATTTTTAAATATACATATGCGTAAATAGCAGTTGATATTTTAAACGTTAATGTTAAATCCTTTATTTCTTGAAAAAATGAATTATGTTGGATGATTTACAAAGCGCTTAAATTTATTTTCAATGTGTTAATTTATTTCTCTAGGACTGCTCAAAAGTTTTTCTGATCTTATCTAATCTTATAAATTGAGGAAGTTAAATCTAACATTTAACTTCCTCAATTCATAAGCTTAGCGTACAGAAAAAGATTTGCATTTTCTGATGGAGCCAAATATGGCCATCTGAACCCTAAAATTAATATTTTTTAAATTTGTTCAAAAATCTGTCCATAAAGAATTCTTTTGACCCATGTTTATGGTAATCTTTCTGGAAGCTCCCCGACAAATTTAGTACTAAAAAATGGCCAAAATCTTTTACCATATTCGAAAATATAGTTGATAATTGTGCTGGCTAAGTTTTTTGAAGCTTTTACATGTTTACATATTTTTGTTGTAACTAAAGTGAAATGTTTTAAGTATTGCATCCTGTAGGTAAACTAAGGTGACTTTATCTTTTTATTACTAGGGTGACATGCTTTACAGAATGTGCAACAATAGTTGAGGTGGTTAGCCAGCAACACTCACTGCTAGAGAAGAAAGTGGACGAAGAAGCTGATAAGTTAAGAGTTGAAAGTGAATCGCAAAAGTTTTCGAAAAGAATAGCTGAATTGTCAATAGAAAAATTGGTTTTGCTTGAGAAACGTAATTTGAGTAACAAAGAACAGGCTATACTGGAAAATTACTCTAAATGTGTTTCTCATGTGAGTGAATAAATCATTTTCTTTTAGTATTGCTGGTAATGAATTAGGGTTGTCAGTTTTACAGTATGTTCCCTCAGCACTAAGCATTATGTTGATGATAAATAGCTTTACAGGTAAATAATTGTTTTTAAAATGTCATGAGTTAAATATTTATTTGAATAATTATTTAACTTATGTCATGTTTTTTTAAATTATTATTTACTTATAAAAATGACTTTTTCGATTTGTCAATTCTATTACAAAAAATAACATATCGTTAATAAAAATATTAAATAAAAGTCCAAGAATGGAGCCTTGAGGAATTCCTAGTGTTATTTCTAACCGCTCACTGAATATTGAGCCCAGTTTCACTCTTTGTTTCTTGGAACATGGACAGCTTTTTATAAGTCTCAGACTATTGTGACAAAACCCGTATGCAGCAAGTTTAGCCAGGAGATTGTGAGATATGCAGCGGTACGCTTTAGACAAATCAATTAGAATCATACATAAAAATACTTTTCTATCAAGACATTTCTACCACTTATGAAGAAGTTGAAGGAAAAAGTGTTGGGTAGAAAATCCTTTCCAAAAACTGCAAAGAAGGAGAGAAAACTTATCCTCAAAATATCAGTTATTTGCCAGAAATGAATCTTTTCCAACACTTTAGAAGCAGCAGGCGAGATACTGATAGGACGATATTTTTCTTTATCTGTGTTATCCCCTTTTTTATGGGCAGGAACAACATCAGCCATTTTCAACTGATCAGGAAAGATGTAATTTTTAATAGATGTATTTATGCAATCACAAATCAAATGTGTGTGTTTGTATACGACATGTTTTTCAAAAGCCATAGAGGCTACCCTTCCTTAGCTTAGCAATGGCTTAATGAACTTCATCGGGTATAACATGAGAAAAATTGAAGGGGTTTATAATGGGGTGATTCCTTTTGATGGCACAAATACTAGAATTGGTATCAAAAATTTTGATAGATCTTAAAATAGGATCTCTGTAGACTATTGAAGCTGATGATGCCCATGGACAAATTTTTAATGTGCTAGTTATGTTAGCATAATAAAAATTAAATAAATTCACAATATCCTTCTCACAAGAAATCAAAGTGTTATTATCAACAAGAAGAATTTTTTCATTGTTAAAAAAAGAGATTTACTAGAAATAAATGGTTTGCAAGCATCTCAAAAAGAAAATTTATTTTCACTTGCCAAAAAGGGACCATAATTGGAAAACTTTTTTAAATAAAACAAAGTTTTGCTATTTGAATCAAAAAGTTACGTTTTGTTTGTACAGAAAATTGAAGGATGCTAGGAAATATGATTTATGATATTTAAGCCCCTCACCTATTTTAAAGTTATTTTAGAGTGGGACAGACCAACCAAAAAAAATATCGGTTGTGCCAAACCTGTCCAGAAATCACTGTTATTCTAAATTTGTCAAAATACATGATTTATGGTTCTGTTGTGTTGAAATTGGGAAAAAATTTTCTCAAAATAGAAATTGAACAATAGAAAAGGAACGTTAGGTTAAAGGACTATAGACAAAATAGACTATAGGGGGATCTTTTGACGACCTTTCAGAAATTCTAGTTTGGTATTTATGAACCCTCAGGCAGAAAAAAATATTGTTTTTTGGCTTTTCTTAAAAAGTCTGGTTATGCATAAATTTTGTAATAATAGGAAATATTATTCGCCGTGAAAATAATTAAAATAAAAAATTGTGTTAGGCGTGTCTGAAAAAAAGTTCATGAGACAGAAGATAATATTCCGCTTTATTTTTCTTCCATTTTTTTGATACAGTAGCCGTCGCTTAATTCAAATACGGGATAACTCAAATTTTTCTTTGTTTGAACTTTTTCCAACTTCCCTAAGGCTTTGCTTTTCAAACTCCTCATAATTACACCAAATAACTCTGATATATAACGTCTAACTTTGACTTGAGCCATATTTATTTCCCCTGAGCGTAACTCTAAAACATAAACACTAAAAAATAAGACAAGAAAATGAACAAAATAGTTAAATTTATTACTGTTAAAGCAACTAAAAAGTACATTGTGCATAAATCTTTCAGATTATTGTTTGAAATATCAATATATTGTTTCTCTGCCCACAAAATAGTAACATGCACTCTATCTCCTTGTCATCTTCACGGCTGATTGCTTTGCTTTTCTTTACTTCTACTTTGCATGAGCCGAGCACGTCAGCTCTCAAGAAAAAGCCGTCTTACTGAAGCAGCCATTTTTGCCTTTATGTCAATGTTCTCTAGCAGAATACTTATGATTTCAACTGAACTACTTTTAGCATTTAATTATGCTGTCTTTTCTATAACTCAATATTTTGCAATCAATATTTTAAAATAATTATACTCACTTTGTGAATGCACTCGTCATAACACCAGTCACCAATTGACTTTTTCTTATTTTGAACATTAAATATACACATGTTCTATATCACATATTTCAACATCTCTGAATGTGAGGTCGTAATGCAGGAAGTTTTCAAATTCCTGAACAAAGTGTTAACATGTTGTTAGTTCAAGCAAAACGTCAATGTCAGTCAAAACCGTTGAAAGAAAATATGAAGCTTTACAGGAATTTGCAAAAGGAGTTTCAAAGGAGTTGTTGCAGAAAAATATGGTGTACCTAAAATACGCTGTCCACATGGATCAAATCAAGTCAAAATTAACTACAAAGAATATGGTAATGTCAAACATTGTAAAATGTGTTATTCACCACATAAAATCTTGTATAAAGCTATTTAAAAAGGTTTCTTACAGTTAGAAGTAAAAATACAGTATTCAAGACACAAATTTTAATGGTGAAAGCTAAAAGAATTTAGAATAACTGAATTTGTTCTCTTAAATGGCTGGACAACGCGCTGGAAACATTTATTCAACATCTCTTTCAATAATATCAGTGGAAAAGGAACGTCATGCACTCCTGAAATGATTGCTCCATTCAAAGACACAAGTTTGCTTACTCTTTTGTTTAACTAAGGCTTAATTTTCAATACCCACAAACTTGGGCTGTTTTATCAGATACAAGTCTTTACATTTAAAAAAAGAAATTTGCATTGGTGGGAAACAAAGTAAGGTTAGAATTACCTGAATGGCAGCATCAAGTGACATAGAAAAGAAGATACAAATGTTTGTTATTGGCAAAGCACAAAATCCTTATTGTTTCAAAGAAGTCAAGAATAAGCCTTTACTGAGCCCAGAAAAAAAACTGAATGAGTAGTGATCTCTTTAAAAAGTTTAGATTGTAAATTAGACCGTGCAGAAAGAAGATTAATGCTAATTGTGGACTGTCGTCCTGCACATCCTGTTATCAAAAACCTAAAAGCTATTGAGCTCATGTTTCTGCCACCAAATACAACTTTGTCACTAAAATCGAAGTACAAGGCTTTATCAATCAGGTGTATCATTGCTGCTCTTGACAAGATACCATTTTGCATCCTTTATGCCATGAAAATGCTTGTCCTATCTTTGTAAGGAGACAATCATGAATTGCTTGGAAAAAAGCTGGTATTTCAAAGAACCAGCAATTAACATCTACTAGGTGCAATGACGATTCTGTCAAAGCCTTTACAGAAGAACTCAAAGTTCTGAAAGCACGTAAACCAAATCTATCACCAGGATTTACATCTGACAGTATAATGAATGCTGGCGATGGCTTGGTTTTGCAAAGAGTGATTTGACAGGTGAAGATATAATTAAAGAATTCCTATGCAATGATGATGATGTGGAAAGAAATGATGAAAAAAGATGGAAAAGATGAAAATATGAAAAAGTGTCACTTTAACATACATTGTGTTTGCCGATGATCATGAATATCAAATCAACAGATTAGGTTCAAGAATTAGTGCTTTATTGGACAGATATTGGAATTCTTGTAAAATGCAAGTCTATTGAAACATATTTTAAGCCTTGACTAAGGTTTTATGTTTAATATTTTATTTTTATGTTTAAAGAACGAGAAACATGTCCATCATTTATCTTTTCCTCTATTTCACAAATTTTTGCTGAAAACCGTTTAACTAGAATTTTTCCTAACTCAACCTTATTTCAAATCCTTCTGGAGATTTGAGTTAAGCGGAAGATACTGTATAAACATATTTTGTATTTGCAATAATTCAATGCTGGTAAACATAATTATATTTCATACTTTAATTTTTATTTTATATTGCTATTATGTTATATTACTAACACATATTAATATTACATATATTAAGTTTCTGTTTAATATGGTCTTGATATTCCTATATGCTCATTGGTAATATAAGTTTGTTATCTGTAGAGTAAAGAAGACAAAGTTGGTGAAGTACTTGAGAAGAAAAGTGTTAATGACATGTTGAGCTTTCTTACTGTATATCGAGATCAAAACGAAAAAATAACGCAAAATCTGTTAGAATTCAACGAGCAAATTGAGAAACTTGAGCTTGAAATTAAAGCTTTGCAAAACGAATTAGACCACTTGGCACCGGTTCGTAATCAATATATTAATGAGAGGTGAGTTGATTTATGAATATCATACTATCCGTTTAGATACTGTTTTTCAAAAGCTTGAACCGGAAATTAATAAAAGGTTCTTAATGAAATGTTTTGTTATGTTTATGGTCTTAAAAGCTGCCAAATCTAAAAAGATTTTAAAAGATATCTAAAAAATTCATTGTTGATTAATAATTAGTAAGGTTTTTGTAAGCTTGTAATATAAATAAGTTGTATAATTTATAAACCCTGCGGCCACATATTTTTAAGATTTATTGCCATGAGATTCCATCATTATTAATATTCTGCACTCTTGATAATTTATTTTTCTTTTAGACGTATATCAGTCCTATTAGAGGTCAAAGAAAAAAGCATGGTGCATCTTATCATCTCATATGTTGTTGAGCCGTGCGCTGAATGGACGCCATTTTATGATGTTCGTGCTTTCAGCAAAGATGACACATTACAGGTAACTCTTTTTATTTATTTTTTCCTTGAAATTATTCATTGATATTTTTTAATTCAATTATTTGTTTAAAAATATCTGATTTTAAATCCGTTTTTATTTTTATAAATTTCCTTTTAACAAAAAAATAAATTAACATTTACCTGTTTTGATTGTAATTAGTCATCAGCTATTAAAAAGCCCTGGTAAATAAAAAAGGTTTTTTAAACATGCAAATATTAAAATGAGGCCCTGCTAAAAATTAGGCAGTTTTAAGAAATTAGAATATACAATGTTTTATTTTTTTACTGTTCTGTAATTTGGATGTTCTTTCATAAGTCTAGTATGAATCTATAAACAGACAAATTTTACTTTAAATGGTTTGAGGTTTACAAAACTGAACCAGGTAAAGAGCCAAAACTGTTCAGGGAATTATCCTGTTTTAAAACTATGATTTATAATCTGTTTACTTATTCACTTTTTAAACTAACTTTTTAAACTACCAGCAGCTCTTACTATTAAATAGGTTAAATTCACTTAATGAACTGCAGGAAATGGCAAGCACCTGCTTGATGTCTGTCATTTATGGTTCACTCAGCAAGTTATGATTTTATTCGATTTTGCATAAATCTTGATCTTAAATTAACTACTAGCACAATACTTCACTTTGCCTATGGGAAACTTTAATATTTAATCAAAGGTTGAAGGAGAGCGAAAATGTTAAGAGTTAGCTTTTTTCAGTGTTTTATTTTCCCATGACTTTGATAAAAATATGTTATCTATCCAAACTTTAATGTTTGAAGCGAATAGGCATGGCCAAACATGTTCAAAAATCTTCAACCTTCAAAATTTTAAGGCTTAATATTTGGTTAGTGTTTAGGAAATACCATTTCTGATAATTTAGCGAAGCCGTAATTTTTGGGACAGGTTGGTATTTTCAAAAATTTTGTTCTTTTTAAAAATATGTATTTTGATTGCTGGTGATACTAGAAAATATTATTTCCTATTATCTCAGCATGTCCGTTATTCCCCAAATGTCCGTTATTCTCCAAATGTGTGTGCCAAAACATTCAAAAATTTACACTTTGATTATTCTGCAGCTAAATGTAACATGGCCTCTGAAAAATTCTGTTAATCTTCAGTAATTCAAAAACTGTAAAAATTTACAATTCCAAAAAGTCAATTCCATTTAGTCAAACTCTGCAAATAAATCATATTTGCTTTTGATATCAATAGTGCATGATGGGACAAGTTAGTTTTACAAGGATCAGCTATGATGGTTTTTCTCAGGAGGAAATAGGAGTCTATTTATAAATTTACTGTCACAGCTGAAAGTTGTTTGTATCATATTATAGAAAACATACTTTCTTTTTTTTTTTCTTTTTTTTTTAGGAGGATCGGCTATGAGGGTTGTCTTCAAAATACAGAACTATTTATAAATGTAGTCATACTTGAAAATCGTTTTTATGCAACTATAAAAAAAAAAACGGATTTTTTTTTCCTAAATAAAGTTTAAAATTTTCCTAATTGAATAATGCAAAGTTAAAAAAATATTTTGTCTGCTTTGATGAAATTAAAGATGAACTGAAAATTAAAACTTTGTTTGAAGTTCCTTGACTTGAATGTATTTTTTTGCTGATTTTTTAACTAATAATCTAATAAATGATTGCTTTCAGTATGAATGAAAATTAGTTTGTTATTTAGTTTTTTATATGTTAGATATAGTTGAGGTTTATTACACGCCTACAATTGTTTGGTGGCACTAACTGAACTATTACCTAACGTTGATTTCAAAATAATATTCCCTGGAAACACAAACTTTTAGAGCTTATAACAAACTAACTTGTGATATTGTAACGATTTTCTAAGAATATAAATAATTAAACGTATAAAAGGTATAAAAATTGTGACCTTTAAGTGTAATAAGGTTATCAATTTGTTCCTTTGTGGCATGGTTGTGATAACAATACAAATAATACGTATATACACATTTTTATTTAAGGCTGTAGGAGAGTAAAAATATACGTTTTAAAACATCTATTAATACACAATTCTCTTGATACTAATATATATTTCTTAGAAATTTTCACTGGATACAGACACTAGCTTATATACAATAGCTTATTCAGTTATTTCATAAGTTGTTTGACGAAGAATGGACAAAAAAAGTCTCGCTTCATTAATTAATTGAAGAATTGCATCGACATTAAATTTTATAATGAGTAAACATTTCATTTTATTAATGTTGCGGTTGATGCTTTTTGATTGCTACTTTATCTTATTTTGATTGCTACTTTATCCTGTTAGCTTATTTTTAGATTTTTGACTTCGCAAAAAAATTTTCAGAGTATTATGCTATTTTTGCCTGCACTGCTAAATCTATTTGTGATTATAAAATTTTTTTTTTTTTTTTTTTTTTGCTAGACTGACATATACTTTTTATGGACCATTCATACCTCAATTCTTGCTACATTTTGATTTGTTATCACTTTCCATATAATGGGTGAGAAAATTTAGATTTCAGCGATGACATAGCGTTTATGTAAATTGGTCTGGTTTAACATGTGTTATTTTAGCTTCTTGTTTTGGCTGCTGTTGTTTAATCAATTTTATTTTTTGATTGAAAATTATTTGAATATTCTTGTTTTTGGGGAAGTGGTGAGCTATAGAATGTTATTTTGAGAATTTTTAAAATATGAAGGTTATTAAAAACTGCTTCACAGTAGACTTTTGTTTTATTGAATAATTAACCATTGGTTGATTTTACTTAAAGTCTATTGCTTATTGAAATAAGTAATTGTTTTGAAGAATAGTTTCCCTTTAGAAGTTTATTGCTGCCTGTTATATCTATTGCATTGGTTTTTTTTTTCTCATAATAATAATAGGCTGTTGTCAAGATACTGCCTGAAATCAGTGTCATTAAAACGTATTGAGTATATTTCTACACCATCATAGGCTTCCAATCTTTCATTGAAAAGTGTTTATCTTCTTCAATGCTTCTTCTCCGTGAATGAGAAGCAATTTAATATCATAACCTAAAATTCTTTTGTTTAGAATGTTGTTTTTAATGAATCAATAGATAAAATTATGGTTTCAAGACAAAATCATTTATTCAAATTTGGCTTAACAAGATGGAAATCAAGAAGTGTACCTGAAGACTTCAGCTGATAAATAGTTCCACAATGTTGCTGTCGTAGTGATAAAATCTATTACAATGCAAATTTATTTCACTGTTGATTTATTGTTTTTTCTGAGACAAAAAGCCTCATTATGTAGTTCAATGCAATGTTTTCCACTGATTAACAATAAAAGAATTAAAGGTTTGCCATTCCTCAGTGATGAGATAATAATTGTAGTTTGGTTCATAAAGTGTTAAATACAACAAGCCACTCCTTAACCCATTCAACTGCCAATATTCGTTTTCAAAGTACTGGATGGCTGGCCGTCAAAAATAAACTCAAGACTACGGTCTAGGAAAAAATGTTTGGTTATGCAGAGGAATTTACCAGCAATTCTTTACTATGTCAGTTTAAGCAACGAGACTTTATGTCATACATTGAGATAAATCTTTAAGATCTTGTAGACTTTGAAGAGTAAAGAATGTCATGCTGTTTTTTGTTTCACAGATTTTTAATTTCAATTCTTTGAACTTTTAAGAATTGATTTGAAGATCTTACTTATGAATAATAAAAGAAAATTTGTCAGAACTTAAGATTACCTAAAAGCAAAATGTAGTAGTTATATGAGCTCATAAAGAACTCAGAGAAAATTATTGAACTCAGGAAAAAATTTTCCAAACTAGGGTGAAAAATTTCCAAAATCAGGGAAAATTTATTAGTTATAGAAAGTAAGATGTCCAAAATTAGGACACAATTATAGATTTTCTGTTTTGTTACCAACCAAAGCATTAACTTTGATTTGATCTATTACTCTAGAAACTTAAAATATTATGCTTCCTTGATATAGAAAATTTATGAACATTGGGTACTTTCTTTGTTGTTGTTGAGAAAATAAGGTGAGGTACTTTCCTACCATGATGCAGATAACAAGGAGGTAGAGTGATTTTCTGCTCTAATATAAAGAGCGTTAGGAGAAACGGTGCTTTGCTGCACAAATATAATGATAAGGAAACACCTTACGTTTTCCTATCCTGATTCTATTAAATTGTTAGGTGGATTCCACTTAAAGTTAACTTGAAGAGTTCTTTGGATTTTATTTATTTCTTCAACAACCAATACTATCTTTAAAATATTAGTTTTCAAACTGCATTTGTTTGCAGTAATCAGATTTGAAAATGCTTATTCTATAAAAAATGAAAATTATTTTCTAATCATGAAAGTCATTAAAAAGATACATGAATTAAACAACATGCATGGATTAAATAACATGCATGGATTAAATAAATAAATAACATGCATAAATTAAAGAAATAACGTGCATGAATAAAATAACATGCATGAATTATAACTTTAAAATAACTAAAAACTTTTAATTAAATTTTTATTTTGCGATATATAAATATATATATATCTGTATAATACAGCTTAATTTTTTGAAGATTTTATTTTCACACACAAATCAAGTTTTTTTTATCTATTAATTTTTTGTGACCCAAATTCAGTTTAGTAACTACACATGTATACATTATAGGAAGCAGTGATACCAAATTTAGTAAGAATTTTGTAACTTTTAATTAAACTTACTGATATATAGTAATACACAATAAATAGTTGTGTATACAAATATGTGAGCAAGTCTAGAACAGATTTTAAAAAGGAATATACAAGGAGCTTTAAGAAATAATAGACAATAGCCTAGACTGACAATAAATATTTCTGACTTACTAACAGACATATGAACCGCCAGGACATGACTACCACGTTAAAGATGTTCTCGTCACGTAATAATAATTCTTTTATATAATCTGTACTTAAATTTTGTCCTTTATGTAAGCTAATAAATGAAGTATATTTTTCTTCTCCCTTTATCAAGGATGAGTTTCAGAAAAAAGCGATCACGTGCTCCTCGACCTCCACCGGACACAGCATTGATGAAGAATTTAGGTTTATATGATTATGAGTGTAGTGATTCATACATGGAGGAGAGCTCTCTCCCAGTTGCAGAGGTTGGTTTCAATTAACTTGCATCGGTGTAAACTAGTTCTACAGCTTTTTGTTATTTTGCCTTGAAGGTGCTGCAAATTGTACTGCCATTAAGCTGAGAACCTTTGACTTACAGATTTTGAAGGTTCATACATGTCAATCTCTCTTTTTCATATATATTGAGTTTACTTTATTGCTCATCAGGCTTTAAAAGTGGCTATTCATCATATAAACCCAATATTTGGAAACAGTTGTTATGCCACAGTTTTTAGTTTTCTAAATTATATTATGTCAGGGGAATGCATGTCTTTCATTTCTTTAGATTTTTGTTTGGACAAAACTGCTCAAAATAGCCAAAAATAAGAATTTTTTTAGATTTTTTTGCTTTTTTTTTTTAGTCTTTTCATGGAGACAATTACAGCGCATCGTCGTAGTGTTATTATTGCCTGTAAAATTGTTTTACTTAGGAGTCTGAAAATTGCAAGAGCCACATTTGAGCTTATAAACCACAACTTAACATTTCCTTGGGAAGCTCTTAAAATTATCAAATTGTGGATGAAGACGAAGTCACAAGATAAACATTTTTATTTTTTTAAGAACAGTCTTTTTACATCTTTTGAAGATTTATGTTGTTATCAGCCTTCAAAATACCTAAAATATGCCAAAATAAATTAATTAAGTATTTATTATTATTGTTATTTCAAAAGTAATTATATTTTTGAAATCCTAGAAAATGAACTTAATGGTTGCAAAATATATATCTAGAATGGAAAGCAAAATTAATCAATCAATCCATCTTTTTAAAGAACTTGAGAATTTTATTCATTCGGGGATACATTTCTTGAGTGTTTTGTGGGAAGTAAGCTCATTCTGAAAAATTTCACTATGGTAATTATTTTATATTTAAATTTGAAAAAATTTCTGCAAGACAAATGCATAAATTAAAATAGATTAGCTTAAATTTGAAGTGAATTTAATAAAATAAAAAGCATAAATTTTTTTTCCCAGTAAATACCAAATATGCAAATAACTATCAATCTATACCAAAAAAACATAATGGCCAGCATTAAAAAAGGTTAATTAATGATAAAGAAGTATACGATTTTGTGATAAAAGACATAAAACAATTTGTAACAGCAGTTTAAGGAATTTTTATGACGTTTTGTGGCAAGAAATAGTAAATCTTAGAATTGTAGTAACTAGATCTGCGTTAGAAAGATTTGCTGTTAGCTCAATTAGTTTTATTGACAAATTTCAAGTTTTTTTTTTTTTTTTTTTTTTTTAGTAATGTTGTTGAATGGACAAGTGTAATGCATTATGGGAAATAGTTTCACGTTCAAAATTTCAGGTTTAATGGTGCAACTAAATTTATTGGAAAATTTTGATTAGACACTCTCTAATGCGGTGTGTGTGTGTGTCAGTGTGTTTATTATATCTGGGGCTGCCTTTGTAGAAAAATTAGCGTTAGGATATTAAGGTTAATAACTGCGTGAAATTGATGCAATATGTTTTTTATTTATTCATAGAAAAAAACATTTTGCATTGCGAAAGCCTACAGTTAGTCGCATCAAACTTTACCTTGATTTCATAATTTAATTTATTGGTATATTTAAATAATTGGAGAGAACTCTGTATTTTTTTTTTATTTCCAGCACTGGATTCAAATAATCCTAAATCTTTTAATCTTTGAGCGCCACTGAAGAAAGATTCTAGCGATACTTAAACTTTAATTTAAGATTTAATCTGAAAATGATTGAAATGATGAGGTAAATAATCTGATTTTGATAGAAATGCTTAGTTTTCTGGATTCTTTTATAAATATAAAACTTGTGATGAAAATATCTGTTGCATTATTATGAATCAATAAGACTATTCTGAGTGAGCTCCCTAGAAGATTTTTCTCGTTGGTTTCTTTTTATTTTTAGTTGTAAGTTTTTAAATTTAAATTTTTGTGGTTTAGCCCTTGCAAGCTCAGGAGTTTTTTTGAAGAATATGTCCTCTATCCCAGGCGTTTTTTTGAAGAATATGTACTCTATCCCAGGCGTTTTTTTTTGAAGAATATGTCCTCTATCCCAGGCGTTTTTTTGAAGAATATGTCCTCTATCCAGGCGTTTTTGGCAAAAAATGCAATTTTTTCACAACCTAAATTTTTTACTTTAAAATCATTCTAGTGGTTAAATTAACCTCTTGGGAGATTAAGTTTATGATTTTTAAACCTTCCTAATCTTTGAAAAAAGGTTTTTTTCAAAACCATCCTGGTTTTAAAATTGAATTTCTATTTTATTATACTTAATGAATCTTAATTCCAGTCCCCTTTAGGGAACTATCATAACATGTTATAAACCTTTTATTGAAGATGAATAAAAAGCAATGAAAACACCATATTTAAAATAAGAAGAGCCAATAAAAAAGTGTCCAAAGTGTATAAAAAAAGAGTGTTTTACCATGACTTTAAAAATACTATACCTAGATACAGGTTATTTAGCCTTGTTTTCATCCAAAACATTGATTTTAACTTTGTTTGCCTACAAATACTATTTGTAAAAATATTTTAATCACACCATTATTTCTAACATTACTTTTAATTTATTATAATCACTGAATCCTAGTTCCACTCCTCTTTAAGCAACTAAACCAATAAAAATTAACCAAATATGTTTTGAAATATAATCTTTATTTGTATGGTAAATCTTTCTTAAAACCTGGATATCAAGGATTAAAGTTTTATGGATTTATCCGGAAATTCAGATTTCTAAATGCTATCCTTATTGCTCTCCTGAAATTTTTTTGATTTAAAAAAAAAAATTTATACTGTCTTTCATTGAAGCTGGTCTTTGAAGTTTATCCTTATTTTTCATATATAAACTATAATAGTTTTTATTACAAAGATTATGCAACAATAATTTGTTTATCTAAATAAATACAGAAATATTTGTTTTTTTATTTTATTAGATCATTATTTATTTCTCAATTTTGTTTTTACTTATCTGAAATTTAATTTCTTTGTTCCAGATTTAATCACTATTAAAATAACCAAGTTGCATTTTATGCGAATAAAATCTACTTCAACTAAGATATGAGAGGGGTGGCACGTACACAAAATCAAGTAGCATAAGCGGTTTTTTGCTTAAGCCAGTTTTATACCTTTCTGAAGTTTTATAAATTAAATGATTCCTTTATAAAATTTTTTTATTAAAATACGTTTTATGATTTATTTTCGTTTTAAATTAATTTTCTTCTTCATTTGGGTTTGATACAACGCTTCTTTTGAAATAACAGCAAGAGAGAAACTGCTAGAACTCCCCCCCCTCTTGAAAACAGAAAAAAACAACCTTATTCATAACCAGATTTTATGAAGCTAAAAGGTTATGCAACCTACTGATTCATGCAGAGGTCTTGTGGTGAATGGAGTACCTACACAAGACCCTTTATTTATTTATATTAAATTATATATATATAAGCACCAATATTGTTTATATTTTTAAAAATATGGTAAACAGTTTTTAAAAATTTAAGTGAAAAAAATAAAAAATTGAATAATAAATTGTACTGTGTACTAATGACACTAACGAGCAGATTAGATTTTAAAGAATTCTCAAGTCACGAAAATTATGAAAGTTTTCTTCTTTAACTTTCGTAAAATTTCGTTATACCCTGGACATAGACTATAAAATCAGTGTAATTTCTTTGTTCGATAATGTGAGAGTATACAATAAATCGGTCTCCTGCTTTTATAGTCAGTACCAGTGTTTTTTCTCGCTGAATAATATTGAGTAGATAAACTCATTGTTTCCATTGTTATCAGATCGATCGTCAACATTTTTCTGTCACGCTTCTTGAAATATATTCAGCAAACTTGAATGTTGAATAATAATTAATGAAAAGCATGAATCTATTTCAAAAATATAAAAAGTGAAGACGAAATTATAATGCATCAAAGTTAATATTTTATATAATATAAATTTATTTCTATTCTCCAGAATCCTTTTGATATCATATATTGCTTATATTCATATAGAAAAGTTCTTACAGATTTACTTGTACCCAAATTCGAAATTCTAAATCATTTAATGTCTAATTTACTTTCAAGTAGGTTGCTAAATTATTAAAATATTCTAGCTTCTCTCACGTTGTATTTTTTGTTCCTGTGAATGATATTAGAAGGCTTTACCATTTCTTTCGTTTTCCAATGTTTTGTTCAAATATTAACTTCATCACAGTTATATCATTTTGAAAGTAACGTTACATGTTTACGATCACTTTTTTTTTTTTAAGCTTTGCCGATTTATTTCTTTTAGATCTTTATTTGGTCGACATGTTCTGCGTGCTCCCGTTCCTTCTTGCGTGTACTTAAAATCATAAGTAAATACGGTGACATGTAAAAGTTATCCATATAGATAATGTAACCTTTTCTCAGATAATTTTCCAATAGTCTTATTACTAGATCATGTGTTTTTCCATATTTTGAATCTTCAATATGGCCTACATATAATTCAAGATTTAAACAATACCATTGTCTGAATCGCACAATTTGTACATTTTGATACCATATTTTCAGATTATACTGTTTAAATGCAACATTCTCTTTTGAAAGGTATCATCCCCTTATCAATTGATAGATGAAGATTCGGAATCCAATATTTTTTGCAACTTTCCTGAAGTTTTAAAATATGTATTCCTAGTTTCTTTAGCAATGTAGAAATGCCATTATATTTTAAAAAATTTGTCCTTGACATGACAGTTCTTGGAAAAGATGTTGAATTCAGCAGGTCGACAAACCAGTAAGATATTGTCTTTTTTAACATTGCTGAAGTAAAAAGTTAGTACAATAAATTCAAACATTTTAATTGCATGTTTAGCATGGCATGGCTATTGACGGAAACTGGAAGATGGAGCCAATCTGTCACCAACTTGTTTAAAATATTCTGAAGCATGTATATTAATTTCAGTTGTAATATGTTCAATTATCTCATCAGTTTGAAGAAGAAAGTTTCATTGTTTCATTTATGTCAACATTTACGTTAACAGGCAGATCGATATTCAAACCTAATGCAGTAATAAACGTTGGAGAGTCCTTGAGTTTTATATCACCTTTTTCCCAGTTAGACATATCTCAGTTGGCAGGGCAATCGTCAGCTTTTATCTTTTTACAAGCAGGCGATTCTTAATTAGTATCAATATTTTTGTGATCAGATTCAACTAGGGGATGTTCATTTTCTTCAGCAGGTAAGATAAAATCATATTCTTTGTCATTATCTCCAAAGATAACTTACATCCTCATTATCATCTTCACTATCGTCATCAAAGTAAATTTCCCCTGTAGTATTGAAAGAAGGTCTTCAGATAGGAAACTTAGAGACACGAATTGGATTTGAAACATCAAACTGATGAAAAAATGCCTTAGCTAGGAAATATTTCAATTTTTCGATGATGTCCTATGAATTTTTTAACATGGCAGAAATTTAGCCTGTTTTTAACATTAGCACAAGAAAAGTATCGAAAATCCTTACCCTGTTTTATAAATCAGCTAAAGACCTAAAACTACAGACAAAATATTTGGTGAAAATGCAAGAACCTGATTAAAGTTAAGTTAATAATAATGTCAACAAACTTAAACAAACTTTAGTGGCTAGTGTTGATATTGCTGCAAAGTTTAATAGCTTCACGATTGATAAAATTCTTAAGTGACTTAAGATAAATTTAAAGTTTGCTTGTTGGGGTAAGCGAACTTCAAATTTAGAACTCTTTTGGTGTAGTTAGGGTTTGTATTTCTTCCAAAAATTGGAGATTTTTTCATAAAAATAGAAATTTTGTAATTTTTGTTTTGTTAAAATAGTTTTGAAAATTGCTGTAACTGGTTTATTGCCAAAACACAATTTTCAGGCAAAATGTCTGGTGAAAAGATGAGTTTATTCAAAAAACATTAAATTGATTTTCTCTGTAAAACAAACTTGAATTGCTATCTTTCATTATGCAGCAATGTCCATATAAATTTTGCTCAAGAATTTATGTTCTAATTCTACTGAAATTATGCGAGATATTAAGAAATATTTTTTTTGATATTCTTACTATTATAGAACAAATGTTTTTAATTTAAATCTTTATATCACTATAAATAAATGCTTTTGATAATATAACTTCTTGATATTTATAAATTATTGGCAATTTTTTGAAGTGATCTTTATTGTTGGATTAACGTAGGTTTAGTGCAAAGATGTTGAAGACAATATTATTCTGTCCGAGCTTTTGATAGAGATGGCAAAAATATCCCTAAAAGTTTTCACATATTTCTCCTTTAAATACTTAAGTTCGAAATCAAAATTACTTTCTATTCACAATATGGCTTCTGTCAGGTTCTGCATAGTATTCTTTTTGCAACTGATTTTGAATAAGAAAAGTTTAAATTGTATTTTATTTTAGTTTTTTAGTTTAGTTTTTATTTTTAGTTCATTTTTATAGATATTATAAATTCTGAAGATGTTTTGACGTAAAAATTGCTGTGTTTAAATTTTTTTTGCAATACGTTACATTAAATATTAATTACATATTTGGAGACCATATTTTGCTGCTATATTTTCCTTCAAAAATAAATAATGGTATGTTCAGAAATGAATAATGATATGTTTATTCTTATTTTTAATTTAAAATCTTGTGCTGTTTGGTTTTATCTTGCAGAGAATATTTTGAAAGTTTGGTTTTGTCTGATTGCTCTTTTTTTTTTTTGAAAATCTTAGAATCTGTGAGCTTAAGTATTATTCGTATTCAACTCTTTTAATAACATACTAAAAAGAAATTTTTATAAATAAATACTCAAATGAGGGGAAAATATATTTTTCTTGAATGTGATTCCAATACACCTGGGTTAGCACCGCTCGTTTTTAAGGGAAAGCTTATCAGATTTAAACGTAAATTACTCCATTTGTGATTTAAACAATAAACCTGTTGGCAGACTACTTGCATGACCAGGTTATTTGCATGCCCAGGCTACTTGCATGACCAGGCTGCTTGCATGACTAAACTACTTGTATGACGAGACTACTTGCATGGCTCAGAAGAAGTAAATATTAACAGGTCAAAAAGTAGTTTTATGTAAAATTATCACTTATTCCTCCTACAAAGGTTAAGGTTTTGGAAGTGTTGAACAGAAGGAAAGATATGAACCTCCAAACCTTTGGTTGAAATTTATTCACAGGAGTGCTGGCTTTTTAAGTGGAATCGAAGAAAGTCTTTTTTTTTTTTTTTTTTTTCAGCTGCAAAGTTTACAACAGTTGCATTTTTGCTTTTGCAAGAATACAACTAGAAAATTTGCTATGCTGTCGCAACTTTTCAATATTTACTCCAGAAATTATCTGGAATATTTCTCTCAAAACGTGAATTTAAAGAAATTTCTGTGACTTTCTTGGGGTCTACACTTTTGGTATATTATTTTTCTTTTTATTTTCTTGTCAATAACAGATCATTTTTGTCACTCGTGGGCTATAAATTTAACCAAAAAAGAATTGGTTGCTTTCTGCAGGGCTAAAAGACACAGCTAGCATGGAAGCTAAAGGAATAGATAAAGATAGAAAAAATCTTAATAGACTGAGAAAGATATTGGTTGATGTTAGACTTTAATAATTAGAGATCGTAATCCATAGCATCACGTAGGAAGAAGCTTGATAAATAAAAGTTTTTGTGAAATTTAGGGAATCTATACTCCTTAAGGATAAGTATATATAAGTACACAAAAACATAGAGATTGTATATATCACACACAAAAACATTGAGATCGTATATATCACACACAAAAACATAGAGATTAAAGCATAGTAAAAAAAGAAAAAATTTGTAAAAAATTGAAAAAATTTTAAAAGAAGAAAGCAGGTTATGGATACTGTGGCAAAAAAAATGCCACACAAAAGATGTGGTTCCGAAAATTCCACTTATTGTAAATTTCATACTACTTCTAATTATTATGATATACTAGTTCTATCTTCTTATTTTTTTAGTTACCCAAGTCCTTACAACTTTATAGCTATAAGGACTTCTTCGTGTAACTTTGACAAGTCTTTAATTGGACAGAAAATTCAATAAAAAGAAATAAATAAATAAATAAATAAACAAATTGACAACATTTACTGAAAGTTTACTTTAATTTTTTATTTGATTATAAATATGTTTTTATAATCTTATTGAGATGCATATTTTTTTTCGCTTAACTGCACTGAAGGGATAGAATAAAGGGTAGGATGTGTTTGTTTTACTTAAAGAATATCTTGTTGATTTGCATCATAACAGCGTAATTTACCACAAGATCAACTCACTTAAACACTAGTATTATAAAGAAGGGGTGAATAATTATAAGTAAAATAAGTAATATTTTAATAAATATTTTTAATAATAAATAAATAAATAATAAATAAGTAAAATAATTGCATTTAAGCCTATTAAATAATTATTATATCACCCATACGCTTAGCTTGAGTCTAACTTTATGATTACACATATTTAACGCGTATCCAAGGTTACGATAAAAAACATTGAAACCACAAATATAAAAATTTTGCAGGTATTCTATTTAAAACGGTACTTAAAGAATTTGTTTGTTTATGAAAAATTTTTTACATCTTATTTTGGTGAATTCTTGTTACCAGTGAAGTAAAAAAAGCTGTTATTAAGAGGAGAAATGGTGTCCTATTCAGAAATCTAATCATGTCATCATACAAAAAAATATGTACAACAAACAAACACAGCGTTATTAAAAATTTTGTATTAATGCTAATATATGGTAAAAGGTGATAAAAAAAATATAAAATATTTTTCTTTGCTAATTCATATGTTGAATTCGGGCACAAAGATATTGACGCTCAATAGCTGTTAACCCACAGTATTTGGGCTGTATTACCCTCTAGTATGTATGTGTGTGTGTGTGCGTGGGTGCATCCCTGCGTCCATGTGTGTGTATGTATGTAAGTATGTATGTGTATATGTATATATA
>JAUZNK010033861.1:1219-18355 GCA_035046665.1 Euphysa ruthae
AAATACACATGGAACTTCCTAGAAATACACATGGAACTTCTTAGAAATACACATGTAACTTTCTAGAAATACACATGTAACTTCCTAGAAATACACATGGAACTTCCGGATTGAAATACACATGGAACTTCCTAGAAATACACGTGTAACTTCCGGATCGTTGTTTTGTCATTATTAAATCATCATTTTTATTTTTTTAGCTTCCTTAATTTATTTTTCTTTTTTTTTTCTTTTTTTTTTGAGTTTAACTGATTCTAAGGTCAATTCCAGCGCTGTAGCTTCTTAATTTTCTGGCCAGCTGAGCGTTCCGTTTCTTATAATTAGTTTCTTATATATGAGTGGATATCTGCTTATATCGGGAATGTTATTTTAAAAATCTTTTTGTAACGTTAACGTTTTTTCCAAAATTCACTTAATTCATTAAAAAAAAAAAAATTAAACGAAAAAAAGACGACAGTGCTTAATTTATGAAGAACCTTATTCTAGAAGAAAAACATTTAATAACGGCTAAGGATTCCTTATGAATTGAGGAACTCGTACACATCACGAAGTTTCACGTGAAAATTATAAATAAATTAAGTAAGATTAAGCATCTAATTTTCGGTTTTTTTTTAACGACCTAATAAAAAGAAATCTAGTAAAACTAAACTGGTTTAGAATAAGTCATTTCTCTTTTAAAATTTGGCAGGAACATCATACGTAACACTCCAACAACTTGCATTGTAGATTAGGTGTTAAAACACTGTCATAACTGAAATAATATTTACACAGGCGAAGAAATACTTTATCAAAGCCTAATTTCTCCCTTATTTCTGTAGCCTAAAACAATATCAGAAACTTCTGTTAGAGGAAACACACTTGAATAATAATCGCATCGATTATACAAACTGCAGGATTTGCAACGGTAAAACCATAGACGTCAAACCCATTTCTAACTACGAAATGTTGTGACTCATTTTTCTCTATTTTTTAAAACTTTCATAAAAAAAAATTAGGAAATTAAAGCAAAAAAACATTTTAAAACTCAAAGTTTCAAAATCACCCTAACTGATGTATTTAAACCAGAATGATTTTTCGTCGAAAATAATAGAATATTCTTCTGAAAACAAAAAAGAAAAATTTTTTCTTTAGGTTGGTGTTTATTGCCGAAATTATTGCCAACAAATTATGCTTTTTATTTTTAACAACTTTTTCAAACTCTTTACACCGAAAACGTGTCGATGAAGCAAATTTTTTATACCGAAACTGTGTCGATAAAACAAAGTTTTTCCTATTCAAAATTGTGGGTTTTTGTCGGAAACATGCCTAAGCCTTAGTTTATAAACACAATGCTTAACAAATCTTTCAAAATGTTACAAACATAACCTCAACAAAGTATTATACAATAAATTTTAATTCGGGAAAATGACAATGGTAGATAAACACATTTCAAATATATTTGTATAAAGGATGAAAGATAAAACTTATTTGAATAGAATTAAAGATTCAATAGTGTTTATCTCGCTTTGAATCATCGCTAACAAATGAGTAACGCGCTTTTTTCTTAATGTAAATATTGTTATAAAGTCCAACCAATAATTTGCATTAGAAATAAAAAGTATTACTCATTCATAAAGCGTGTTTGATTAACTTTCAGAAGATAATATCAGTTTGAATGGGTTCTTTTGATTCCCGGGATAATGTAATACATTCCATCTTACACAATTTCACACGAACTTTTCATTTGTTTTATATGGCTAGTGGGAAAAAAATCACTTCTAAGCTTGCATGGCCATATAAAAGATTTTACTTTAATCTGATTTGGAAATCGGGAAAATCTTCAAATTTTTGAATTTGAGTCCAAAAAAAAGACCATGTGCCCAAAAAAGTGAAGTCGAAAAAATAAGTATCCTTAGATTGATTGTTTAATATTTGCTAATGGAGATGCTTTAGAAATAACGACCAAATAATTTATTTTCATTGTATGCGGCTTCATTACTCAAAGATTTTCTAACGCTCAACTTTTACAGGCTACTATTTTTAAACATAAAGTTTTGATCGACTTGAACCTCTACATTGATGGCATTAAGACACACCTTGCTTTTCAAAATAATATCTTTTCCCTGGAAAAATTTAAATAATAGGATACTTCCAGAAATATACATTAGCTTCATCTTTTTTCTTTTTTTCTTTTTTTTTTTTTGAAAAAGTAACGAACGCTAAGAAATTGCCGCCACCATAAACAACTCACCAATATATTAAGCAGTCAGGCAAGAGAACACAGGTTAAATTTCATCCTGTGCTCGTACTAATTTATTTCCGTACTAATTTATTCGCTTAGGTTAATCTTTTTTTAATTAATTTATTTTCTTTGTTGAATTTAAATGTAGTTTGGTGGAACGCTTTTAAAAAATATTTTTCTCTAAAATTGCTCAAAGCTTTTTGCATAATTTCTTTGATATTTCGCTATAGATAATTTATAGTTTTGCGCAAATATTCAAAACCCCTGAATTTATGCGATTTCAGGAAAACAAAAAATTTACACAAGTATTTATATAAAGTAAACACGCATCTTATGAAGTGCTGGGTTTTTAACAAGGGAATAAATTTCCGTTATCTCAACTCACGTGTTTTTATTAGTTTCGCAGAACATGTTTTCTCTCGCCAATCAAACTTTATATGTTTAGTATTTATAGAAAACACAAGCTATCTTTGGTGGCGTTTATTATTCTCAAAATATGTTGTGGGACTTACATATTGGTATATTTGTTGGGCTTTTATTAAAGTTACATTCAAAAAACACAACGCAATGTTTCAGTAATTTGCTGTCAACTAGTAATTTCTTTTCCAAATGACTTTGGCATCTCCGAAAAAAAAAAAAAAAAATTCACAGAGCTTGGACCCATTGTATAAACTGAGATTATGTATATTTAATATTTTAGGAAAACATATATGCAAAAGTTCTTTAATATTTAAGACGTATATTCTTTGTGTGGAACGGTTTTCCAAACAAATAATAATATATAAAACATTATTATTTTGTCAACTCAGTCATTATAAGAAATAGAAAAATTAAAATAACATGTCATGAGTTACAATATTTATTGAGCGATGTTTCGGGAGACAAACTGCTCCCATCATCAGGCTGATGAAGTTTTCCAAACAAGTTTAAAAATATCACATCAATAAACGTCTTTGAAATTAATGTCGAAATAAAGGGAAATCATTACACCTTTTACGTAGCTCTTCATCACTACTCAAAACCTTTAATGTTATTTTTTTTTTTTTTTTAAGTTTATTCTGGTATTTTTCGATGCTTTGATTTTGTTTTGGTATTTATCGATTTTTACGTTCAGTTTTAAGCGGAAAAATTTAATGGTTATTTTTAGGTACCTACGGCCCAAGCATCTTAGAACACAATTCTGAACAACAATCTGCTGGGGTTTAGGGGTTGAAATCGTGAGTTAAAGTAACATTGTTTTTACTCTTAATCAGGCACAAGCTGACCAAATTCAGTAGAAAACCACTAGGTATAAAGTTAGATGATAAACGGCAACTATGAATTGATCAAAAAAGGTCAATTGCAACTGATATTAAATCACCTTTTTCCTTGTTTGGTAATTAACAATGACCTAGCCAAATGTTTTGTAAAAGGATGAACATGGTGTCACTGCTATGTTTTAATCGAACTACTTGCACCATAGTCAGCTTACCTAGTACCACGAATTAATGCAAAGGAAAGCAGACTTAATACTCCGTGTCACAATTTTCCTCACTCTCCTCGCTATCCTGATAGGCAACGTCATCGTCTGTATCTACCAGATATTCCTCAATGCTTTTTTGGGAATGCACTCTTGATCCACTTGATTTAAAATGACATGCTGTGGTCTGAAAGGTTCCAGGTTCTTGCGATAATACTTGCATGTAATGTATGGATTCACAGCGGTTATTGGCACGGAGAAAGCAATAAAATACTATATCTTAGATATTACTATATTATGTTTTAAGATATTTTCTGTCGAAAAGTTTCTTACGAGCCATATTCACATCAATCTAACGCTCATATTGAACATAACCCTTTGACGCCAGATTAAGATTTTGAGACTCATCCAAGTATTAAGGCAATCCTTATAAACTTATCATTCTTAGATGTACGTAATTTTTACTTCACAGTTTGAGATACAACTTAGTGTGTTTGAAAATTCAATCTTTAAAATGTTTTCACTCACCACATGGTAACATCAATGAGGCTACGTTTTGAAAATTTTAAAAGATTCTGGTAATTTTTCGTTCGTTAATCCTTGTTAAAAGCTATTGCACATTTTAAAGGAAAAAACACACTTAATTGTTCGAATAAATAATGACATCACCACTTAAATTTATTTTTTGTGTGTATTATTTTGAGATGTACATCATTATCAGAAAGCATAATGAAATATTTTGATTTTTGAGAAAAAAAAATTGCTTTTCCCCTGATACCACCTTAACCGCATGGCTAGACAACCAAATGGTGTGTGTCCAGCCTTAAATGGTACATCCTAAGAAACTTGAAAGATTTCAGGTAACATTTAAAATGGGTATATTGCAGAATTTAAATGCATGCGAAGCAATGTATTAGATTATTCTTTCATGAACACGCAACGAGTTCATTGCTCTATGCTATTCATTTTATTTGTAGTTTGAATATTTTATCCGCTTTTAAATTTTCAGGAGGGTTTTCTCCAAACTGATGTTTTTATGATGCTGATAAAGATATTTTGAGAACCGTTTGTTAAATTGGCGCCATATTTTCAGCAATTGTTCTTCATATTATTTCCCACAAAGTGACATTATTAGTTGACAGCAAACCCTTTCAAAAGTGACAATTTTACTGAAAACATTATTAAAAAATCATCAGTAGTTTCAAAATAATTTTTTACCTTTTTTAAGAAATTCACTTTGTAGATATAGTCAATTATAAGTTAACGTACAAAAAAATAGGCAACAAGGATTTTAAAGCGTTGCCTGATTCATCGTGTAAAGCTTGGAAGTGCTGTTTTGCGATTGCTATGACAATTTAAAAATTTTAGACCATTTTTTTTATATCCTATACTTATTCCATAATTTTATGCTTTAATTAAAAAAATTTTTTTGAAAGGGGCTTACTTGATGTATTTATATATTATTGCTTTTGAGCATTTACATTTAAAACTTACATTTTTGTAATTTCCCGGTATAGGATTTCTTGAAAACCGTTTGAGCGATTATCACCAAGTCTTCTTCTTACTACTCTTCACAAATTGAGCATCGCAGAATTTTCTTTCAAAGTTTCCAAATAATTTTTCACAGCTAATACTCTTTAAAAAACGCAGGCCGTATTTGTAGTCCCCGCAACATTTTACCAGCTAACCGAATTAAGAAAAGTAGCTATTTCCCAACCTCCACGACAACCGTCCGCTTTTTTTAAATTTGTTTTTAAATGGCTTTTCCTCACTCCAAACATATTTCAGTAGCTTGGGGGAAGACCTGTTAATGTGGCCCTATTACTGAAAATGTCTAAAAAAATCAAAAAAAAAAAAAAAAAAAATCATTGTTTTCAACTACTTTAGAATGTAAGAAAAATGATACCATAACTCGATTTTCTGAAAATTAACTAAAAAATGACTATATTTTTACATTTAAAAGAAGTGGTAAGCACCTGATGAATTTTAAAATTCTCGTTTGATACATCTTTTCCTCCCCTAATTTTAAAATTATCTTGAAAACCCATGGCTATTATACCGTATTTAACATTGGGTTTACAATTTAGCTGCAAACTAAATCCAAAAGTTTGAACAAATTGAAACAAATAGACTTAGAAGTCCGGTTTTTTGTTAGTTATGTTACTACTTGTGCGATAAATTATTAGTGCCTTGTTATGTAATTGATGAGTTTTTTTAGTGAATAAACAACGAGGAAATGTATCAAAACAGGAAACACAGAACAAAATTACATAGAAAATCTGGATACAGGAGGCGAACAAAACACTTTGAACTTGTTGATGAAAATGAATCAATGGACCTTTCGGTCTTCTCGTCATCAACCTTTACATATATTGCTTCAACTTAAATCGTCAACTAGTAGCGGTATCGATATAAATAATACATTTCTTCCATCTACCTCTTTGTTTCTTAATAGTTATACATTAAAACCAATTATTGTTCTATAAGGACCCTGTCCTTGCAAACAAAAAAACTTTAAAATTTAAATTTGATAAAGTAAGTTACTGAATTTTCTTTGTGACTCCTGCCATTGGAGCGAATAATTCCAGTAAAGTAAACGTACAAGTCAATCTCCGATCTGTAGTTGCAATGCCAGAAATTGGTAAAGGATTTAAAATTTCAAGAATTTTCGTGGCTTTATGAATTTAGCGCACCCAAATGAAAATCAAGGCCTTTAATGAAATTCAGAACAACGTAACTACCGCTAAAAATTTTTTCCGAGTGTTCAATGGTACGTGCTGCAAGCGAAAAGCGTCAAAATGATAAAGACTGATGAAAATACATCTGTAGCTGATGTTACTGTTTCATATGGTGGGACATGGCAGAAAGAAGTTCCGCCTCTTTAAGTTAAGTCATGAGCATTATTTCAAGTGATACGGGAAATTTTCTTGAATACATTCGAAGCAATGAGCATCTCAAGTTTAGTGGGAACTGAAAGAAGAAAATGAACCAGATTTGTACAGCGATTTTATTTCTGTACCTGATTGTGGAATAAACCACACTGGTTATTCAGGTTGAATGGAAGTTGCAGGTTTAGCTGAATGTTCCAAGGGTTCAGAAGCCATTCTTAGGTTGAGACACACAAAGTACATAGGGGATGGGGACATAATGCCGTACAGTGAAGTGGTGAAAATTGAAATACACCCGGAAATTGTAGTTGAAAAACTAGAATGTTTTGGACACATATAAAAAAAGAGTTGGCACTTGTCTACGAAATTTCAAGTCATCACAAAAAGATCCTTTTTCGGATAAAAAGGCATTAGGTGGTAAAGATCGACTGAACAAGATGATAAACAAGCTTCAAAAATATTTTGCATCGCGGTTTGACAACGTACTTGTTCTACGATACACCAGCTTAAGAAAGAAATATGTGCTGTACTTTATTATTGGTCAGAAGCAACAATTTTTGAAATCAAACACCCCAAATGTATCCACGTAAAAGTGACAACTGGTGTCATCATGCCGATAAAATAAATTTAAATAAAACCCGGGTTTATTTGTTATCGTTCGAGATATGTTCGAGCCGATATCCCTCGCCCTTAGTGATGGAAAAGAACTAAGTAGATGTTTGCACAAATAAACACCAAAAAACAATGAATCGATTAAAGGTGTCATATGGAAGCGGCGTCCTAAAAACTTTTATGTTGGACAATAAACAATGGAGTAAGGTGTTGCATCAGGTGTAATATCGTTTAACGATAGTTTGGAAGTTTTTTAGGAGGTATTCAAAAAATTGAATATTGTACCTGTGAACTAATGTACTTGTAAAAGAAGCGATACGTCTCGAATTAGTATAACGGAATGAAAGTTATTTGATACAGTTAAATCAAGGCTTAAGCATCTCCGCGCAAAGAAAAATGGTTTATTTATGACATTACAGAGAAGGAAGGAGATCCTGTGTATCATTCTGGTTATTTCCCTCCGAATTGTTATTTTATAGTTTTTTCATTGTTTTTTTTCGGTCAAAACATGTGAAATAAGGTGCGCATTAATATTAGTAACATGAAGCCATTCCTGGTTTTCACGAACATGTATTTACAAAGAAGACTTGAGCTATAAAACAAATTATTTTAAAATATTAGTTTTTTTAGTTAATGCTGCGGTCAATAAATTGAGATTTGGAAGGTGAGATTTTGATAGGTTTGACTTTTTTATCAAATGCTGTCGATTTGTCTTGGTTGGTTTTGTTATTGCTTGTATTTAAATCATTGTCAATATCTACATCTTAATTTACACCATTATTTAGATACGTTTTGTTGTTTCCATAAACATACTTTAGCTCTACAAGATTATGGGATGTTCACTATTTTTCAAAATCTCGTGCTCATAAATTGTTGGATATGTTTATATTTTCTCTTTGTATTCTCGACTCGCCACACATTTTATGATCAAGTCACACATAACTGAATACCCATGTTTCCTCATGAGTAGGTTTTAAGGAAATAGCAACACAACATATGGGGAAAGCAGAGCAAAAAATAATTATACTCTAGGTACCAAAAATAGTTAGATATGATATTTCTGCCGTTGCCACTCGAAAAATGAGTTCCGGGTGTTTAAATTAATAGCAATACTTATTTTCAAAAAATCACGAATTTGATGGTTTTTGAGGGGGTCAGTCCCTTAGTAAACTTGGCATGTTTAAAGACGGAAAACAGAACCACTAAGACAAGTTTTAGCGAGTAAACTCGTTACAAGCATGAGGTCTGGAAAATATTCTAGTTTAAGTTTTAATTTTACTAAAAATGGCCATTTTTTCCAGAAAAAGCTGACATCAGCTTGGCAACTTACCGTGGTGAGGATATTTAAATGATTCGAAGACATTTCAGGACACATTTAAATACCTGTTTCCCTCACCGTTCAGATAACAATAATGGTACAAGTATGAACCCATAAATCTTGCATAAAATATATAAACCTAAAAATTTTAAACTCGAATTGATATATGTATATTTATACAAAATAAATGAAATAATTTGCTAATATATTAAAAAATATATAAAAAATAAATAAAATTAAAAATCAACAGCCAGAATAACAAAAATAAAAATCTTAATTTATCCAGCTAGCCTAAATCGACCGCTGTTAAAGAGCATTAGATGAAGAAAATAAATTTTTAAGGACAGATATTTCCAGTAAAAATTAGGAATTGCTGAAAATGCCCTGTCGTATACGATATATATTTTATATAATATATATATATATATATATATCACATATATGTAATATATATATAAAATTATATATATTATGCTTGTTTTGAATATAATTAGGATGAATAATAAGACTATTAAACTGAAGTGGAAAAAAATCTATTTTGGGTTTGGGAACCTTCAAAAAACCTAAGAAACTTTTTATATAATTTTCATGTAGTGATATCAAAATGCGTCAATGGAAAACAAAGAAACTTAACTTAACGTTTTGAAATATTTAGAGAAGCGTAATTTTTAAGCTTTTGATGAAGTTAAAATCTTCCATTCGCATCTATTTATTCTAAATACATCTAATCGTGTTTCTAACAATGGTTTCAGTGACAACCCCCTAAATTTCAAATTCTCCCTCTTCCCAGGAAAAACGTCATACAAATATGCATTTAGTGGATCACCTGAATTTAGTGGTCTCGACACTTGTACCTGCTCAGCAAAGATCGAAAATACATATATTATCGATAGCTTTCCTACAATAACTTCTCAAACTTTTTTTGCCTTTCTCAAAGTGCCTTCACCATCCCTCAAATTCGATAGCATGGTCTGACATCAGTCGAGAAACTAGCATTTTTTAGATGTGCAAAGTGCAAAGTTATTAAATTTCTTGTTATTATTCCAGCATTAACTTAAAGCTATGTGTAATGGATGACAGTCACATCGCAATTATATTCAGTCTTTCCGTTCATCATATCAACGTTATGCATCGTGTCGTTTAAATAATCATTTTTTCGAATCCATTCATCTCCTGATGCTTCCCAACCGATGTTCAGTGTAGCACTAAGCTGAAAGAAAAATTTCAAACCTAAAATAAAAATCTTCAAACGAATATTATATGAAAATTACATATATATAATATATCGGGTTTTTATTCCTCAAAGTTTATGACAAAATAATTCCCAATATAGTTCCAACTTAAAAGCCATTGGAAAGTTACAGATTTATAAATACTCGAATTATTTGAAAAATTAAAAACTTTTTAAAGCAACCTTCATTGACTTTTCACAAAGCAACTAAACAAAAACTAATTAGTTAATGTTGGTAACATTAAAGTTATGTTGGCATGGAAAAAGGCACAAGAAAAAGCAGATACGACTGTGTGGTTCAAACACCGTGAAGTCTTTGTACAGTAGTAGAATATTTTTTTAATACCAAAGTCAGATCTTAGCTGAAAGTTTCCCATTTTTGCAGACAAGCCTTTTTATAATTTATATAACACATTAGCACATCTAACACATTAACACATCTAACACATGATTAGCTGCTACAAATCACACTCCAAGTTTGGTTGGAAGTGAATAAAAAACAAAAAATGTTAATTTTGAATATTCTCAGGACCTGAAAATGCACAATATGTTATCAAAAATAAATAGGTTATTCGGACAAAATCATTCAAATCCTAAAGCTCTATAATGACACTTTCATGTCAAAATTGTGACAGAATTGAAATATAACTTCCTAACCCTTTCCCTTCTAAGATATTGACGGCTAGTTTCCTAAGGCATAAAACACCATTTTTGACATCCTGGGTTGAAATCACTAAAACTTCAAAACTTTAAGGCCAATACTCTCCATATTTGGTTATTTTTTTGCAATGAGTTACTTATGATTTTGAAAAAAAAAAAAATTGAAATAATCTGGGTCACGTGATCAAATTTCCAGGTTTTCAAAAACACAAAAAACACAATTTTCCAAATAAGAAATAAAATAAAAATATTTCAGCGGCATGAAATACGCCATTATATAAAACAAACGTGCGCCTAATATGTCTAAATTACAAACTGACACCTACCAAAAATTTTTCCTTTACTGGGTCACAGAAGAACGAATGGCTTCTTCAGCAGTTACAATATTAACCAAAGAGTATGATTTGGAGGTTAAAATATTAGCTCATACATACAAAAATTTTTATATCTACCAAACAAAACCAAACAAAAAAAACATTGAAATTATCCAAAAATCAGGAAAATATGAGGTTTAAAGTGTCTGCAAGTGCTTGCGACATGAAAATGATATGACTATACATAAATAATAAAGTTCCTATGGTATATATATCATACATAATATAAACAATATCTTTTAAAGACCATTGGATTTGAAAAATCTAAGAGTGTGATATGTTTCAAAGCATTTATTTGGATGAAGTCCAGGCTGACTGGGACACAAATGACACAAATATACTGTTTTCAACTGTTTTCCTCTATTCGTCTTTTTTGCTTGAGCAGTGCACAAATGAAATTTTTTATGCTGTCGTTTTTTATGATCTCTATCACCAGCAAGATACTGTGAAGGAAAGTATCTTCCTGTCAAGCGTGAATGAGTATCATCATTAACGATGTGTCACGGTATTTGAACATCAGGTTCAAGGGTGAGCATCAAAGCAATAGCATCGTGTAAAAATTCTAAACACAGAATTATTTCCTGTATGATGCTGAAATACTTTATGGGCATTTAGAGTAATCTACATTACCATTCTGAGAGCTAGCTTTTTTTACCATTTGTATGATTTGTGTAAACACCGCGAAGCTGTTGGTCAACACGATAAACACTGCCTATATGCATATTGTATGATTTGACAACTGGAGGCTTATAAACAGGGTTTCCCTCAACATCTTTTCCTATGTTGACCATTGATGCAGTGTGACATATCAATATCATGTAAACCACCTTTAATTTTTTTACCAGTTTTATCCTTTATGGCATGGTATTTACAGGCTAGGATAAAATTCCTTTTGACAAGGCTTTAAATGTCAATTGATCCAAAAATATAGATCATAGGAACCTTGAATTTCTCTTGATTGAAGTTTTCAAATCTTTAAATTTCTAGAATCCTACTTTTATGCAAGATATATTTGTAATGAAAACATTCTCATATAGCTTTAGAGCAGTTTGCATTCTAAAACCTCCTGAAATCTTACATAACACCATAATTTTTAAAATTTAAAATCACTTGAAATACGGGCAGCTCTGGCTTGGAAAAAACTCACTAAAGAAATCAAAACTTTTAAAACACTTTCAAAATTTAAACCTAAAGTAAAGTTCACACGTAAACACTGTAACAGCGAAATTTGTAGACGATGTAGTTTATTATTTATTTGTTATCATTAATATTATTTATTTGTAATTATACACATTTTTAATTGTTATGTTTGGAATAAATAATTTTTATTCTTTGAAACTAAGTGAAAATTATTGCAATTTGAAATAAAGAATGCTTACTTACTTAAGCTCACTGTTCGAGGGCTTGAAAAATATGGCTGTGCTTTTCTCCAGTGGAGCAATGGCAATACCTTTGGAATAAAATCTTTTATTAATTCTGACTGTCCCACACAAATTTCTACCCTGTTGTGAAAGATAGGCTGCTAAAGATGGACTGGTATAGTAGTTGTCAGTAAATAATATATGCCCTTTATTGAGGTAAGGTCACCAGTATAGGTTCAGTTGTTGGCTTTTTACGATTCTTATTATCATAAAAAAACACTTCTTTGCTACAATAAACCAGAAAATGTAATGTCATGACCTTAGAAGTATTAAGTTCAAAAGTTTTATCTTAAAACGTGCGAATTTATGTTCTGATAAATTGCTTGAAGCGTAAGCGCCCTGTTCCCATTCTCTAGGTTGTAAGTTGGATTGTTATTATCATTGTAGTGTAAAAGTTTCAGGATCAATTAGAATCGATCTTCTTTCATTGCTTTTGAAAATATTGGAATGTAATATAAATCATCTGTTGACTAATCGTAGTGTATGCTAGGCCTAATACAATACACATAAGACTTGAAAGTCAAAAAAACTTTTTCAATTCAACAACTGTTACTGGTAGCCAATGTTGAAGGTAGAAACTACTTGCCTTTTCTGGTTAAAAAGCTTTCAGCAAAGCGATTACTTTCTTTGACTATATGCTGAATAACTCAGTTATAGAGCTCAATATAATGAAGGTAATTTTGATTATTTTTAATTCTAAAATTAGTCCATCATTTTCTTTGAACTAGACATACTTTCTAAATTTTCATTATATTCAACTTCATCAACATGCTGCCACATCCAAGGATCCATGGATCCATTACCACGTCCATCTCCTCTTGGACTGTCACTGTCTTGAACAATTTCATTTATGACCTCTACATCATTACCATCAAAAAGAACAGAAATTTTGAAAATAAACCTACTTTTGACAAGCTGCTTTATTTTTAAAAAATATAAAAAAAAAAATAATAAAAATGAAAAATGAAAATTTTGGAAAACTCATTCATTATTTATTCAACTTTTTGAAAATAAAAGAATTTGAAAATATTTCAAAGACTCTTATTGAAAAAATGACATTATAAATATATCATAATTATATTATTGTAATATCTGAATGACAAAATTACAATAATAATCGAACGAAAATATTATAAGAGTATTTGAATGACAATATTAATAATATTTGAATGACAATATTAAAATAATACTTGAATGACAACAATACAACAATATTTGAATACCTAATTTTTGGTAAAATACGAAATAACAAGAGAGTGTTCAAACTAGAACATGAGGAAGAGCTCAAGAACCTGTAAAAATCCCTTTATGTTAACAAGCAAACATCGTTCCATCAAAGATAAATCAGGTAGCAGAAACTTATATGCTGTTAATGTGCCATAAACCTACAACAGATGACACCCATCAAAAAACCTGAAGGGTTAGATGTTTTAAAATCCAGAAATTTCCAGAAACTATCAGGTGATTCTTATTTTGGATTCTCAGCTAGGCTGAGCTTAAAAATGATATAACAAAGTTTGCCTATTGCATTATTAAATAATTTTCCAGGTGATAGTTAGTTCACACAAAATTTGTAATTTCCAAAATGGAAAGAATGATCAATTTATCAATTTTTTATAGGAAACAAAAGAGTGTCTAAATTTATTTATTTCATTAATTTATAACTTTTATTTAATCTGTAATCAAATATTCATTTTAATAATAATAATAATAATAATAATAATAACAATAATAAAGAAATTTTTCATTTATTTATAGGTCAAAAGATAAAAAGTACTATATTAATATTTTCCTGAAAATTGCATTGAAACATTTTGAAATGATTTTATAAACAATTTTAAGAACAAAATTTGGCTAAAACTAAAAAAAGATGACAGATTTTGAAAATTAAAAAAAATATATTCTCACTTCTCTTTTTCCAAATAGAATTTTGTCTTGTGACATACAGAGAATGAAATAAAGAACACAGATGTGACAAAACAATTTACAGAAATAACATGGCAATGTAAACCTCTTATATCTTCTATGTCCCATAAAAATAACACAGTTGTCCATAAAAAAGACAAGAATAAAACAAAGAACCAGTTGACAAATGCTTACAGAGATACCATGGCGTGGTAAATTTTTTACATCTTTGATTTCATACTTTAGCTCATCACCCTTCTTAAAATCTTTGATTGTTTGTACAAAACTTCCTAATTTTCTTGCAGGAGCATCACATCTACCTAAAAATAAAATGAAACTGAAGTTATTGCTTTGTTTTGTTTTAGACCAAATAATCACTACTTTTAACTGTATAAATAATTATCATAAGACGTAGCTTAGCTAAAATTTTTGAACATTATTTTGATTTCTCTCCCAAACTGACAAAATAAGTATTTAAGAATATTGTATATTATTTTAAATAATATGATTCATATTTCACCAATTTTAAATATCATATAAAGGGAATAAGCATTCTTGCTTTAAGGGGGAATCTCTCTAAAGAATATTTCAGTGGGAAACAATTTTGAGATAATCGTTTTATATCTATCTATGAACTAAAAATATGAAATCATTACCAAAAATTTAATCAATAACGGATCAGTTGCCATGGTAACCAGTCACTAAGTAACAATTGGATAAATAATGTGGTCGCCCCGCCAAGAAAACTCATTCCTTGCATATGCACTTATAATAAATGGTCGCACATATTGAGATTGTCGGATTTTTGAAAATAATATTTGATATTTTTAATGTATACTAATCAAACGATGGCAGATAAAAAAAATCAATTTTTTGGTCAAAATTCAAAGAAATAAAAATATCAAAAATCAGCCAATGTCGATGTATAACAAATACGATAATAGACAACTGGTCAAGATTTCATAAAAAAATCTTCAGTAATTCCAAAGATTCAGGATATGAAACTTCTAAGATTTTTATATTCAGCTACTGATACATGCTTGCTCAATATATATATATATCATATCTTTTGCAGCATTGTACAATATAATAGCCATCAATCATATTTATTTTTTCATAGAAGAGAATTGTTGAAGTAACTTACAGCACTGTGCATAAATGAGCTTTAATTGTTTCAAACTGACAAACGCTGTTTTCAGGACTCGTTCCCAGATCATGTCATTAAAATTTTCATTCTGGTTTTACGCCTTACCATGAAGGCACTTCTAAAGCATTTAACCACCACTTAAGCTCAAAAAACTTGCTTTTAGCTTCATAAATATGTTTAGTAGAAGCCCAGCACAACGCGGATGAAATTTTTTATTGTTAGCGATGTCACAATTATGTTGGCACCAACTTTCTGGCCCTCCTGGGCAGTGAGCAGAATGCCAATCGTTATTTTATTTATTTATTTTTTTGACAATGCAACATGAAACAACGCAGCTGTAACAACTGCAGCTTGCATTTCTTTTAAATTGCGTGTATTTTGTGGCAATGCAATACCAAGTATTTTAATACTTGGTATAAATATCAATATATTTATCAATATAAAAATATCAATATATTTATACCAATATAAAAATATCAAAATAAAAATACCAATAAATAGCATTTTGATAAAATAGAGTAATAAAATTTTTCAAAGAATTAAAAAATAACAAACATGGATTTTATGGCCAATTTAAGTATATATTATTATAGGTGATAGTGGCACCAAAAAATAAAATAACTACTGTGCTGTGGGGTTGGTATACGTGGGGCATTAAATACTGAGTTGGCTGCAAGCTACTTCATTGCGTAAAACAGTAAAAATAATAAAACATTTATTTGCAAGTGAACAATATTAACAATATGAGGGCTATGTCAGTCGTTTTTTACCATAAACCTATGGCACTGGATGTAGGATAAACAGTATAACCGTACCTAAAACACTAACACAACAGCTACTTCTAGAAATATCGTGCAGTGAACTCATGATTTATCGCCTTTAGGTAGGTATAGTTGAGAAGAGCATAAAAATAAATTTACCTGTATCTTCAAGCTTCACTGTGAGCAAAGATCCGTCTGGTATGGTTTCTGGAGGTTCTCCTGAAAACATTATTTTTCCACAAACACTTACCATTTTTACGAAATTTTGTTTTAAAACTTGTATTCGTCGTGAAGGGAGTGGAAGTCACCACATAAATTTTGTTGTTGTTGCTTTCATGCAATTGCCCTAACAATAATATAAAAAAACATTTTAACCTTAAAAACTAACATAAATGTGTAATATTTCAATTAAACATAAACAAAAAGGTTTTATTACTTAAATTTTAGCTCTGAATTTAAAAACAAAATCGGTCTGTAAATTTGCTAAATCTTTGCTGAAAAAAAAGAATCAAGATGACGGGACAATTCCTCCTAGGAAAAATGATATCCGGTTATTTGCTACCCGGACAATCCTTTAAAGTTTTAAATTAGAACACCTAAAGTAATAAATAATAAATTACAAATAAATTTATAATAAATAAATAAATAAAACAATAAAACTAAGACGAAAATAAAAACCATGGCTATGAAAAAAGTAATATCATCTCGCGCGCATTACTTGGCCATAAACTTTACATCAGACATCCTAAATCGTTTGAAAAGGTTAACACTCGGCTTTTTATCGTCACTGTAAGCAAATATTTCAAATAATTATTTCCTTTTTTAATCGCTTTCGTTTCATAATCTTCTCTGCTTCTTTATGAATTTTTATACGAGAGAAACTTTGATTCACACTCTTTTTTGCACATGGCCGATACATTCAAGCGTGTTTACTTGTATATCGTATGGTCATCAGTAAGAATGTCATGATGCTCTTTCGTACCTCTATCGCGAAACTATTCAGTACATTTCAAGCCAGTAAACTAATCTGATTTTCGAAACATTCCTAGTAACCCACTGGATTAAATTTATTTCCATGTTATCTCTGAGTTTCTGAGCAAAACTCATTGCGTAATGCAACGCTAGCTCAAATTGGTCGG
>JAUZNK010033894.1:0-18347 GCA_035046665.1 Euphysa ruthae
TGGCTCCAAAGCCTTTATCTCTCATAAGAGGCCCAATTGAAAAAAAAAAAAAATTGTCATACAGTATGGCAATTAAGTGTAGTATTTAATATAGCTATTTATATATTTGCTTCTAGCTCTATTGATCAACTTTACATTTCTTTTTTTTCCATTACAATCACACTTCACTCTTCGCCATTAAGAAAGAAAAAAAATATTTCAACAAAATAAAGATACCCATTTTTAATCAAATATTTATCAGAATCCAATATGGAGAAGCTGGCTTATTCAAAAGCGCTTATTGATTAAAATATTGGAAAAGATAAAATCTGTCTAATGCAAGCAGTAATTTATAGATTATTGCATCATGAAGATAAATATCAATCAATATGAAACTTATTTTAATTTGTTTACCAATTTGTGTGCATGAAACCGGCAAATTATTTTTGTCTTTATTTATCTGTAGCTAAATTATTTAAAATTAATATTAACTCATAAATATTATGTTTATTATTAATTAATATTCTCATTTTAACCTACTAGGACTTTTAAAGGATTTAAAACTATAAACTAATTAATTCAGTCCAGACGTATGATTTATATTTTAATTCACGATAAAAGAGCAAACCGCGATCACTTAGGAACTTAGCTGCTTTCATTGTAAATATTAACTTTCTGTAGCATAAGTTACAGTAAACTCTTGTTTTTAGTGCATGTAATTTTGAAAGAAATGTTAATCACAAAGCTTAATTTGGTTATTTATATATCAGTATTAACCTCTACATACAAATTTGAAGTACTACCAATCATTTTGTCTGTCTGTATTAATAGTAACAAGACATTAGAACATGCTGATTAGGACTTTGTTTGCTTTCATTTTCCTTCATTTACTCAACTGAAAAGGAACAAGTTTAGGTTAAAAGCCAAAATATTTCAAGAATTGTTATTGAGCTGTAAACTAACTTAATTTTGGTAATGTTATCCATAGAGCCTGTTTCATATGTACAGACCACTAGTTTTTGATGCTATAATCTGTTGCTGTTTTTCTCTGGTTTAAGTAGTTAATTTTTTTCTGAACTGTGGGCATTTCTGAAAATATATCTTGTGCTTTTTTGGTATCCCAGATCGATATGAAAATGTATAACCTGTAACAACGTAAAGTTATTAGAAGTACCTATATTCCTAATATCCTCATTTTGTTTAGTCCTTCAAGAAATTGGGCTGACTGTGATGAAAAAGTAGATTATAATGAAAAGTTAAATTTCTCCGCTGAGGGTGAAGCAGCTTAAAGGTACTTTTGAACCTCTTGACCCATACGTCGGTTATTTACATTGGCTACCTATAACAGTTTCTGAATGTTTGACCGGTATAGCATTAAATATACCTTGTTCAAACTAAACTAACCAGGTGTTTGTTGGTTGACTTTGGTAAAATCAATTTGATCTATTTACAGTGTACTGGCGGATTTTATCAGTCAACATTAATTTTTTTTTTTTTTTTTTTTTTTTGTAGAAATGAAAAAATTATATAAAGAAAATCACTGACAAACGGCAGGTAAACACGAGCTCAAAAATGAAAACGAAACAAAAAATCCTTAACCCTGAAAACTAATTTACATTCAGCCCTATGAATTAAGTTCGGTATTCAGCAAATATCAACCTTAATACCTATTGCCAATCTTTTCTGCGTTTAGTTAACTTTTAATACGGAACACTGAACAAAGTGACCCTGGGTTTAAAAGAAAAAAATATTATCTTATAATAACATTTAGAAAAAATCAATTTGATCAACTTAGCTTTCTTCTCTCTCTCTCTCTCTCTCTCTAGATATTAATAATTTTAATACCATTAGATACATAGTTCTTGTCTACAGGTTTGTTTTAAATTTTATTGTAGTTTTATTTTTTTTTTTTTCCCATCGTCGATACTTAAATTAGTAAATTAATGCAAAAGAAGTGGGTTTCAAACCACCACACCAAGATTAAAAGTGTTATTCAAACAAGAAAACGTTCCATAAGTTTAAAACATTATTTTTGGGTGAATTTTAAACATGTAGCAAATATAAAAGGCTAAAATATAACATCAAAGTAATAGAAAAAGCTAGTATTGAAAAGAAATGATAAGTATTTGTTTTGTGGTCGAAAACGGCATAGATTATCTTGTTACAAAATGAACGTGTTTTTATTGAATTTATTATGTTTTAATATTGCTATTTATTGTTCAGAAGAACTTTCTTTAATTTCAGTCCAGCTTCTTCTTTTTTTTTTATTTTAATGTATGTGTATGTAATAAATGTTGTTTTAGATTGGCTATCGATTCTATTATTGACTACTAGGCATATGCAAAGAAAATATGTCATGATATTGATGTGACATTGATCGAGTGTAAGAAGCGCCATAAGCTAAAGAGTCGGAGGAATTTAACATTTTAATTTTAAAACTATAAGGTGTATTATAGAACATTTATTCAAAACCTTATCTTGCTTCTACTATATTTTTTCGTATCATGTCTAAAAATGTTAATAAAATAGGTTTAGCAGTATGTTAAAAATTTTTAAAGTTTGTTTTCTACTGACCTAAGTTTTTTTTTTGTGGAGTCAAAAATTTTTTGCCATTACTCTATACTTTCTTTCTCAAATTAGCTGTTTTGCAAATTGATTATTCCTTTAAATTTTATAAATGTTATTTTTTATTGCTCTTAAAGTATGTTATGTCATTGCTTAAAATTATTTGGAATTGCTTCAATTGGCTGTAAACTTTAGAATCTTTGTTGAAGTAGTCTTGTTATATAAAGTTACATACGTACGTATAAATAAAATACCATAAATAAATATGCATAGCAACTTTCATTAGGTAGCAATGTAAATTTTGGATGCTCTTCCTTAAACTACAGTATCATTGATATTATTTTTATTATTAGGAATTATGTTATTCACTAGTAAATATTATCGGTGTCCTTATGCTTATCAGCTATTGTTTAAAAATTGTTAGGGGTAAAGCCCGAAACAAACAGCTTCAATTTAATGATAGTTCTTGTATTACTTTTCTCGTTAAATTACGTGTTAATCACCATTACACTTGTGTTTTAAACTACCGGTTGCAATTTTTATTTGAAAAGTATTGCTGTGAAATCGATTGCTGTTACAAAAGAAAAATATTTATTGTTGTTCAAGATATGAATAATTTTTTGTCTAAATCTAAGAATTTTATTATTTTGTTTAATGCAACTTATATAACTATATGACTGTGACTTATGACTATGTCACTTGCACGGAATGTAGCTGTTGTCGTGACCAGGCCTGAAATTATTGTAATTGTGATTTGACATCATTATTTTCTCACTTTGTTTTTCACCAAGTGGTTTTGGTGGAAAAAAAAATCCATAAAGGTGTTATCATTTTTATACTCTCCAGAAAAATAGCTTCCTGGGAAATTAACACCTAAGAAAAATCCCCACCCACGCAATTTTTTCAACTTCATGAAAGATGTCTTTCTAATCTTTTAAAAATATTCCAGTAGAATGAAAATAATAACTATACCCAAATTTATCTATTTTGAAGGAAAAATTGCAAGATCGCAATAAAAGTTTCAAAGTAAGCAATATTCTTTGATGGTTTTTTTTTTTTTTTTTTATTATTTTTTTTTTTTGTGTTCATTACAGAAAATTAAAAAAAATACCTGTTTTAAACATTTTTTTAAAATTTATGCAGTCAATGTCATATCCAGAGAGTTAGATTTTAGGGGACACCTGTTTTGCTTGCGTTTGGGCACATAAAGGTTTAATTATTGATTTACCCTGATATTGTGGCAAATTCCGTTATAATAAACGTCAAATAAAAGTTTTATGGAACCAAAAATGTTGCTTCTTGAGGAAACACAAAAATATCTTATGAAAACATTGATACATTTTAGCCAGTTGTTTAGTTTGGTTCCCAACCCGGTTTACAGGTGTCAAAATGCATCTTGATGATACTCTGACAGTAGATGAAGAAAAAGATCTCATACTAATGAAAATACATTATTTCCATAGAAAAAATATACCTTGTAAAATGATAAATTAAAGCTAAGGACTTCAAAAATAAGAAGTAGACTTTAAACTAGTGATTAAAAATAAAATGGAATAAATTAATTTCCAATATTATGTAATCGTCAATGAGGTCAGTGATTTTTCTGTTATCTAAATTTTGAGGTTTTTCAGCGGGTAGCGGATGACGTACTTCTATGTATTTGTAAATATGATAATCTTTTAAAAGAACTTCTAATAGATTGAAGTTTCAATCTGCAGTGTTTAAAAATTTCAGTCGGAGATCAAATCCCTTGTTGAAAATTAATTACTAACAAGTAACAATTTACATTCATTTTTTTTTTTTTTTTTTTTTTTTTTTTTTTTTAGTTATCTCATGTATAACCATGATATTAAATGGAAAGTTCTTCTTTTGAATCAAGTGTTTGAATTTAGTGAAATTTAGTAACAAGAAATAAAAATAAATAATAACCACCAAATTTTAAATTTTATTGTAGCAGATTTATAAATCTAAATTTATTAACAATTTAGCCTATATAGCTCAACTGTATATAGACTAAATTGTATATAGGTCGTTATTTGGTTTGCTTACTCTTTTTAAAAACTTTCAACAAAAAATTTTTTAAAGTTCTAAACAACAATACAGTTTGGTTTCAATTAATGATTTTTTGCAACTTTATTTGCCTGGATGATAAAAATTAACAACTAATGCTTGGTTATAAATTTAAGTAAATAATTTTTTCAAAGCAAAGATCTAGTTTTATCAGTTATTTATTGTTTTTTGATATTGTTTAATCATAGACAGAATTTTTACTGTTATGCTTAATCTATATTTCTAATTATGGATTGGGTCGTAAGAGAAAGTCTTTGATCCTTCCATTTTTCAATGGAACTGTGATTGACCTCTAAATTTCACAAAAACTTTTATTCATTAATCTTTTTCATCGCTTATAGAACTTATAGATTGTTTTTCTTCAGATTATTGGATTATTATCTCCAATCTTTTTAAGTCAACCACTATTTTTCTCAGTCTGTGTAATATCTGCTTTATCCTTTTCTCTTCTTTTAGCTTCTTGTCCAGTACTGGCTTTTATCCTTGCAGAAAGCAGCTGATTTAAAAAGAAAAGAAAATATTTTTATGACATGTTATTTTTATGTTCATTCATCAAAATTATATTTTGCTTGATCGTAAATATATTTGAATATGGTTAAAATGAATTAAATGACATCTTTTAAAAAAATAAAAAAAGATTTATTAAGTATTAAAGTACATTTTACATTATTTGCTTAGAAAATAAAAACATGGCTAACAATAGTAGGATTTTCATTGGAGGATTACCTGAGTATGCATCTAGATCAGACCTTGAAAGAGAGTTTTCACATCTTGGAAAAATGCGAGATATTTGGGTTGCACGTAACCCACCTGGTTTTGGATTTATAATTTTTGAAGATCGTATTGATGCTGAAGATGCTGTTCGAGACATGGATGGAAGAAAAATTTGTGGGCAGCGTGTTCGTGTTGAAATGGCACGAGATCCTAACGATAGACGTAACAAAAGTAATCGTAATGAAAAATGTTATAATTGTGGTAAAGTTGGGCATATTTCACGCGAATGTCGAAATCCACGAGATAGCAGAGGTGGTGGATACGATGGAGGGAGACGGAGATCAAGGTAAAAAAAACATGAATTTAATTTTTAGGGCTTCTTAAATTTTTATTGCTGTAAAATTCTTTAGAAAACACAAAATTAGATGAGGGGTAGTCTTGGAAGTACGGTAAATTTTTTGCTTCAAATTTTGATTACAGTAAATATATATTTGTATTGAAAATTGTCTAAAATTTCCTTCCAAATTTTAATTCATGAAGCTTAAGTTAATTTCTCTATCATTTCTTTTTTCTGTAATGTAGTGTAGGGTATTCAGATTATTTCTTGACCAGAACGACTTTCATAAATCTTTTTATTTCTCCAGAACCCAAAAAATGTTAATGAGGTAAAAGGAGTTTCGAAGAAATAATTTGACCCATATGTCGTTTTGTCAAGAATTTTCCTTTTTGGTTAGGACACCAAAGTTGTGTTGATTTTGAAGACATATTGGCAGACCTGCAAACCCGTTTAAATTTCTGAGAATCCACCCAGATTCACGATCTGCGACTGATGGAAATCTATTGAACCATTTCGTTTTCACCTTTTGACAAATCTTCTTAGGCTTTGGTGTTTTCTTCTACTGACTCATTGGTGTTAAAAGAATTGTCATTTTTCAACTCTAAAGTAGTTCTAAATAATACTAATTCCAAGAAGATAGATACATTATTCTGCATTTAAGTTTAAAAAAAGGCATAGAAGTAAAAAAGAATGACATATAAAAATTGCAGAGAAGATGTAAACAAAAACATCTTGTCAATTGCAATATGCAAAGTGCAGCCTTTAATTGATTGCTAAACATATACTTGCTAAAAAAATAACCAGATTTCCGAATATCTAAAAGAGCGCTAATTGACTAAAAAATTTGAGAAATATGGACAACTTTAAAAATAAGTTTATTTAATTAGTAATAATTTATTTAATTTCATTAAATTAAATTAAATAATTAAATTTATAATATTTATGAATATGTTCACCACATCCTTTCCAAGGCTTATAATACAATTAAAAATTACAGAATATATCACTTAACCTGACTTATTAAATTTGAATTAGTTTTTATTGACATTTTAGTTGTTAATGTAAATTCTGATGATTGACATCTTTATTTTATAATTTGTAAGTCTTGAAAATGTTGTCATTTTTCTCAAAATTTCTGAAAACGTTAAACTGATTAAACAATAATAAGCAACAACAGGTGCTGTGTACCTGGCAGCCTTAAAATAAAGTCTTAAATCAAGACGGTTGTACAAAAACTAAAAACAAAAATCAGTTTGTTGAAAACAAAAATTTTGATTTTGTTATTATTTCTTGACCATGTGTGTTCTATAATTTCAGATTTGCCCATTTTTAAAAAGCAACCAACTGAAAGTGATATTCTTAAAACCAACCAATGAAAATCTTTAAAATATATATCATTTTGTTAAGTTGTTTTTTGGGGATTCCCCACCGGGCCACATTTTTGTTTGTCTTGTCCCCCATTGAAGACCCAGCAAATTTTCAGGCTTCTCCCTACCCCAAGCAAATCCTGAGTCCCCCTAAAAAATTTCTTTACTCTTATAAATTTTGTCATAAATTTATACAAAAACGTAAAAAGGTTTTAATAAACGCTTCAATTTAAACAAATTTAACAAAATTGAAAAAATGTCGGCTTTATCTATTAATAAGAAATGAATGATTATCTTGATTTTCCATAGCAACAAATAAAAAGTTGGTGGTTTGTAGGAATATTTAAAAAAAGTTGCTTGGCAACATTACTAACCTCAAGATTAAATTGAATATTGTTTTTCCACATTTAAAAATTTACAATTTCAAAAACAGAGCCTGCGTCCGAACCCTAATATTAGGGTTTTGCTGAATTGATGTGTTGCCTTATTGTCTTAGGCTTATGATAATTTTATATAGTGGAGTATGACTTTATTTTGTTTCTGATGTTGCTTGCTCTGTGAACACTGCCATGTTGGGAGTGAAATAAGTCTGGTTGTGATTCATTTTTTGTGTGGTGTTGGGATTTTCTCTGGATGCCTAAAGCCTTTGCGTATGTGAGGGCATTCAAAACAGGTTCAATGTTGATCGACGTAAAACTGCACACATAATATTTAATTATGTGGAGTAGAGTCACTCATGAGCTTTGGCTTAACAATAAGGAGTCGCTCCTTTATACTAAAACTATTACACAAATATGATTTAAAACTTTATTGCCATCAAAGAAAAAGGAGTCAAACACGATAAACATTTTTTGTTATGAATAATTTTCTAGAGATTTGATGTCTTAAAATGCAACTTGAAGAACTGATTTTTATTTGATTAAAACTAAACCTATTTTTTTTTTCTTGAAATTTAATATTAATATGAAAAAAAAAAAAAAAAATTTTATAAAACAAAAAAAAATCAACTTTAGCTTTATTTAGTTGTATAATTATATCTATTTACTGAAAAATAAATTGCAATTTTGATTTTAAACTAAAATTTTGTTATTGTCAAAAAAGTTTCTGTCTGAAATTATTATTAGTAAGCATTGTTTTGTTAAAAGAATTTTCCTTACTTGGATTGCTCATTTGGTTAATGTATTAGACTCCCAACTACAAGTTTTTAAGTTCAAATCTGGTTATCTTCCACTAAACGTATGAGTGGCATTTCTATGTGGTAAGTTTTATCTCGTTTTTTTAGCTTCTTGCCTGTTATTGGTTTCTAGTTTTGCAGAAAACAACTTTAAAAAAAAAAAATGCGAAAAAATTCTGGAATTGTTTTGTAGATTATGTAATCATCAGGCTTCTTTACAATTATGTTTAATTTAAGTTTCATATTTTCACGCAAATCTGTTTTGACTCTTGTGCATTTTGCTGGGTTTGGAGGTCGAGTCAACTTTAAAAAAATAAATAACAAGGTTTTGTTTTTCCCTGCGGAAATTTGGTTTTGATCGAGTGTAAATTTTAGTTTCAGAATGCTATTTTAGAAATTTCTTTTTAAACATAATTTGAGAAATTTTTTTTTCCAGTGATTGTTAGAAAAAAAATATAATAAGGCTGGCTAGCTATTGCTTTCATCATCAATTTTAATTTCTTCAAAGTATAAAATCCTTTGATGATATATAGTCCTTTAACTTTAACAAAGCAACCGTAGATAACTAACTCCATGAGAACTATTTAGTGTTTTGTTTTATCATACTGTTTTGTTTTTTGTTTTTTATAAAAAGCCACTTCAGCTGACATCAAATGTAACTCAAAACCAATAATACATCAATGTATACGCAGGTGTTATATTTACACACTATTACGAGCTTCATCAAAAAACTTCTTAAATCAAAATTCACTGAAACCAATAGTAGCTAGCGACAACCAACTCAAATCAAACCAATACCGATATCCAGTTGCTAAGCAATCACATAACGTACACCAATTGTTTTAATTCTATTCACGTTACATTTTAATACCCTCCTACTCAACACAAGGTTTGTAAAAAACTGGTTTTTCCTGCTGCGTTAAAATTTTTTTTATCTAATTTATCCGCCTCTTTGAAATTTGGTCCCATAGCATGTGAATTCATCGCTTAGCTCAATAATTTTTTTTCTTTGAAATAATTTTCAGAGATTAATTTTTTTTTTGTGTCATAATTTTTGGATTTTCAAAAAAAATTTTATCTCGTAACATTTTTCTTGATACGCTGTGTTTTCTGTATTTTTTCTGTCATATATATTTATATGTACTTTTTTTTTCAAATATAATCAAAATGTTTTTATCATGTAGTTCTAAAAAAGTTTTCAAATTTCCAAAACTTGTTTCAGTAATTGTTTTTTAATTTGTTCAAAATTGTTTGTGTTGGTTTTGATAATTTGAGTAAGCTGTTTATACTTAAGTAATTATCTGAGGTTTATGGTACCAAATGTAGATTTAATATTTCATTTGATTTTTTTGACTCCTGTTTAAACTGACAGAATTTTATAAAATCACTAATGTCAGATAGTAATTCGATAATTCGGTGTTTTATCAATAACTCGTTACTTTTTTCTAAAATTTTGTGCCAAGGACATTGGATTTTTTATAGAAACTTCTCGTTGGACTTTATTTTGACTTTTACAGTCATTTTTGATCTAAAACCAATATTTTTAAAATTTTATTGAGGTCTGCCATTAATTTTTTTTAAAACTCTGAGTGAAGTTTGAATAGCATAGAGGAGATCTTTTAAACCATGTGGCCTGGATCATATTTATGCCAAAAATCAGTCTGTTGTTTTTTCTTCATCAGTTAAAATAAGATTATTTTTAAATTTTATGTTAGAATTTTAAGAAGTATTACTTCAGTTAGTTAAACATGTTGGCTATTTATATGTAATAAGGCTTTTCAAGGTACTAAAAATTGTTATTTGATTACGCCTAGTATAGGCCAGATTGAGTACGAGGGAAGTGCAACTCGAAAAAAAACTTTTTTCATTGTTATTTTTGTATAGTATAGTCCTTTGGCATCAAGAAAAACTTTGGTTCACCGGCAATTTCTGGGGCTTTAAGAAAATATGGCCTGTTTTAAGCATGTGGTGTGAAATTGAGTTTTCTCAAAAAGAACTTTTACTTACAAGATAAATTTTTCTCAACAACTAGCGTTTGGGTAAGGCAATTTACTTTAAGTTTGAAAAAAAACAAGTAAAATGAAAACATTAAATAAATTATGCATATTTTTTGCTGATATCAGCATTTAAAATTTTTAAAATATTATTTAAAAACATCATAACAAGGTTTGAAAATATTATGTTTCTGCTGCAGTATAGTAGACGCAAGTCAGTGTTTACAATTGATTACAAAACAGAAAATAAATCTATAAAAAAGCGAATGGTTTTTTTTTTACAGGTTTGCTTTATGACAATTTGCTTTTTATTCATCATCGTCTAAACTTTCTGCCTCACTGCCTGGTGGTACTTTCATAATACTTAACCGCCTTATTAAATAACGTAGCAATATTATCAGGTACTGAGTCTGAGTCAATTCATATAATACTACTGGTATTGTTCCACCTATGATCACTAACCACTAATCTGTAACGTGGAGAAAGAGGTGAAAGATCTAAATTGTGCTCTTCTTTTCGTGTACATTTTTTCTCGCATTTTATTGCATTGATACCTTTTGATTTTTTACCGTGCCGCAACCATACAAACTAGAGTTTCCATTATAGATCGACAATAATCTATGAATCTCAAGTCGACTGATTAAAAACACCAAAGCTTTCTGTGTACTCCATTTCCATACTCTAGAAAAATTTTCTCTTCATTGTTTTGAAAGGTAACAATAAATATGACATCTATGTCAACATCACCTGATGGAGGCTGTATTAAAATCCTTTGATCAGGATTCTCCACAAGTGCATGGTTAGTGTGTAAATGAAGTTTGGTGTCAGCCTCTTCTTGATTGCTTAAAAGCTCACTTATTTCGCTAACAGATTCTGAAGTTTGTAATATGGCAAAAAAAATTGTTTACATTTTAAGTGTTTTATTGTTATAGAAACATGTAACACCAATTCGTCTTTTAGAATTTCGATCGTCCTCATTTTATCCCCATTTTTCAAAATTTTATTAAAATAGTTACTGATTTTTGAGGAACTTATGAAACCTTGAATTTAACATGCTTGTTGTATCTCTTAAATGTCTTAGAATTTTTAAAAGAGTTTGATCCATATGTATATGCAACAATATCAATACGAAAATAGCCAGAAAGAAGTTTTTTTTTTTAAATTGTATTAGTTAAAGTAGCATAACGCCAGGGGTTTTAGTAATTGTTCGAATTAAATCCATAAGTTCGATCATGAATATGTCACCTTCCTTTGTATGATGTTATTTGGTAAGTGTGAAATAATTCTTTAACATGTTTATTGGAGTCTTTTCTGTCGTTTTTCTTCAAATTCCGTCAGGATGCGCTAAACTTAGTGGTGTGTTTTATTTTTCCCACTGACTCTTGGAAAAGATAAAAAATATTCAAAATGTGCTGGTATTTTGCTATGTACTCTAAATTTGTCTGTTTTCTCTTCTCCTTTTCGTTTTGTTTTAAAGTTACTTTCTTTCCAGTTTTTTTAAACCAAATTTCTTCTGAATAACTTAACACTGAATACCCGAAATTAAATTAAATAACCGGTCAAGATTTGGATCAAAGGGGTTGACATAATCTTCTGATAGTACGATTAAGATATTTTTCACATACCTGTCTCTGATTTTAATATTTGTGACTGGCGGTTAGCTTTATACTCGCCATTGGCGTGTTGTTATATCAGCTATTTTATATAACGATGCTGTGTTCAGGGTCTGAGCAGCTCGATTAAAAGTCCACTTTACAATTGATTTGTTATTTAAAGCAAAAAACTTTATGCCACCTGTTAAGCATAGTTTTTTTATAGCAAAGCAAAGTGGTAACATATCAAAATCCCTTAAGTTGTAAGTTTTAATCATCTGTTTGAACTGTGGAATGAATCAGATGTAAAAAGGATATTATATTTAAGTAGTTCAGAATTGGGCAGTTACCATATAAACCCATACGGATTGGATGTTTGAAATTCTTGGTATCATGCAAAAAACAACTTAGTGTGTTCCTTATTTTCTACGTCTAACAATTTTGTTATACTAGCTTTTTGCAGTTCAAGGAGTGGTTAACTAGTTCTGACATATGAGCACCATTGCATAAAAAAATTTAATAAAGTCTCTAGAGCCTCTGAAATTGTAGTATGTACATTCCAACCTCGATTGTAATGCGATTTTGATATCACCCTATGAGGTCTACCTGTCAAACAAATACCAGCTTAAAGATAATAGTTTCAATCCTGAACCAACAGTTGTCCCACACCAACGAATACTTCTTTCATAAAATGAAAATCCCCTAGATACAATACAATGCTAGAAAATTTGTCTGGGTAGTTACATAAAACTTATTAAGAGTTGACAAACGCTAAACGTCAAAGCTAAGGTTCACATATTGCATTTTAGCCTTCAATGCTATTGCTTGCAATGCTTCTTAGAGTTTATATGTGGTATCAAATCCAGATATAGGTGTATCAGTTAGTGATAGATATGTGAGGAAATTTCATCATTTAATCACTTTTGAATGCCCCAAACTGAAAAGGTTGATATAGTTTGATCCTTTTCTGAAACTCGCTAATTTCTTCCGATGAGTTTGTTTGATTAGTGAGTGGTCCAAAAATAGGTTGTTTTTTTTTCTTATCAATAATAACATTTAATATGGCTTGTGGTTGCAAGTTTAGAGATCTTCGTATGGAACGTTCAATAGGGACCTAGAAAGAAAACAGAATTGGTCCTAACTAAAACAAAAAAGTCGGTTCCAATATGCTAAATCTTTGTACATTTTACTTGTAACCTATGTATTCTAACTTTAGTATCTGTGTAATCAACATTAAACCGTGACATTTTTAACATGTTAAAGATGACACTGGCCTAAAAACTTAAACAAAACGAATATATGCGTATATATAAATGTGAAATTTACTTAATGCATGAATTGTTTACAAATTGTTATGATAAAGTGATCGTTTCAATACAAACAGTACAAATTTTTTCCGAGATTCATAACAATTAATTTACAAACCTGTGGACTGTAACTCAACAATGTGTTTTAAAATTAATTGTACAGTGAAAAGTTTGCGCTTCAATAGTTTGATTAAAATTATCAGCCCACCAATATATGATATATAACCTTTTTCTCATTTTCATTTTCTCTTTAAGGCATCAAATATATTAAAGATAGCAATCTTTATGCATCATCAGTTCTTTTTTAATAAGATATTGGTCGTCTTTGTACTCTGAGCCCTCTGTTGGTTGAAATTAAATTTTTTGAGCTTCGTCATTTATTTTATCGCTGCGGCCTTTATATTTGCTGAAGCATTTTCTGTCGTAACCTCTTAAGCTTTATGTGTTTTAACACTTTCACGTTAACAGTATAGTCCATATTTAAAACAACTTTTGTAAACGTATTAGTGTTTGAATTACATTGTTCCACTTCTATTATTTGTCGTTAACTTTAAAAGTTCCTTTGAATAATATATTTGAAGTGTTTTAATTTTTGCCTTTACTTCACCTTCTAGAAAAACAACATATGCCATTTAGTTTACGCCTTATTATAAAGCTTCCCTATACTAACTTCTATGTATTATGGAAAACGTTGTAAAAAACTGTTAAAATAAAAGAAATATGATATTAAAAATCACATAACAGTCATTTCAAAAATTTCGCCCAGCTTTACTACATACTCTTTTGTATACTTTTTACTACTATACTCTTCGCTTTAGTATTTCTGTCTTTAGAAAATAGAGAGAAAACATCCTAAAAACAAATTGCTACCTCCCATGAGAGAATAAATTCTTCGTTATTCAACTTTCATTAATTTTGCAGTCATTATTTTAAAAACCGAAATATGCAGACTGTGTTAATTAGTAAAATAAAAGAATATCATAGCATTTCAATAGAAAAAAGACTGTTAAACACATTTTAACTGACAGCTTAAACTTGCTGTATGACGACTTTAAAATAATACTTCTTGCTGTATGACGACTGTTTAAAATAATACTTCTTGCTGTATGACGACTGTTTAAAATATTACTCCTTGCTGTATGACGACTGTTTAAAATATGGGTTTTGGTGTGTGTTTTTTTTTAAATGTTATGCCCCTTTTCTGCTGAAGTGTTAAGAAAAACTGATTTCATCTTCAACGTTGGTTGGTAACGAGGAGCAAACTAAGAGCTGGAATACGTGATTGTCTTCCATTGTTGTCGTTTATCAAGCAAACTTTTATATTGTTTGCCCATTCATTCATTCATTCATGGAATCCTTTATTTTAATTCTGAAAGTTTGTTTTACAAATTTTTTCAATTTAATTTTAATAAGTTTTTTTTGGTAATATTTGATTTTGTTTTCTTAGATCGCCTGAAAGATTTCGACGCCGACGCTCCAGATCTTATTCAAGAAGCAACTCTCGTGAAAGGTGAGTGGTCTTAATTTCTCTTCTTTTCTCCATATAACCTGTTGAAAGTTTTTTTTTTTGTTGTAACCCAATGCTTTAAAGGCAACACACAAAGTCATAATGACAATAAAATATTTTATTATGATAGTCAATTTAAATTTATGCTTATATTATATCTTTCATTAAAAATTCAGTATGGTTTCCATTAATTATGATGTCACATTGCATCTCTAACTAAGAAAAATTAAGTAATATTTTGAATTTTTAAAAATTTGAAAATATATTTAATTACTAAATTCCATGTGATTTTCTATCAAATCGAATATTTAATTTTCAGTTTTTTTCTGTGATGTCATAGTTATTTACATATTTATTTAGCATTCAATCATAAATAAAATGAAATAACATGTGTTTGGGTTGCATGAATTTATATTAAATCTTAATATTAGGACCAACTGCTGAAATTTTTCATCAACAGCAAGTAATTTCCTTGCAAGTTGAAATTTCATTTTACAATAGTTGCAGTTACTTTATTAAATTAAATTAGATTTTTTCGTAGTTTTGCAAGCTGATTTTGCTCTATTTTTATTTGTTTTCAGAGTGAAAGGAATCTCATTAAATATCTATTTAAGTGATGAACTTAAATATTCTCACAGGCCCGTCAATTTTTTCTTGTTATTTAGGTCACGAAGATCTCGTTCCAGATCTAGAGACCGCTCTAGAGGTAGGAGGTCAGCGTCTGGTGACAGACGTTCTCCTGTTAGTAATAAAAGGTAAATTATTTGTAGTGCTTCATTTAATGTTATTGATATCAATGACTTAATTGGTCAATGACCAGACTAACATTTTTTTTTTTTTTTTTTTTTTGAATAACTTTAATTGTTGGATTTCTGACAAAACCTAGTCCTACGAATTAAGAGTCAAAAGCAATAAATGAATAAACATTTATTATAAATATCTAAATATTTATTTATAAATAAATGTAAATATCTATTGGTATACTATCATCATTTGTTGATAGATTTTCAAAATGTTTATTTGGTTCATGTAGATTGAAATACATTATAATTCCTACTTTGAGAAAATGAGGTAATTTAACTCAGTAAAGATAAGTTACTTATTTTTTTAAAAGTGAAGTTTCGATTTTATTGTAGTTATATTATTTTATATTCAAAATCATTTGCATTTTGTTGTTATGAGCATCTAAGGCTAAGTGTTGCACTGATCAGATTTTCTTTTGCTCTTTTTATTTTGACTGTTGCATTGTGTGTGGCTTAAAAGACTTCAAAGAAGAAACATAGAGAATAAGAAAAGTAATATGAATAAATTTATAAAGTTTTCTTTATTTTTTGTTATTATTTATTGTTCTAGAAGTATTTATTTTTGTATTATAATACAATTATAATATATTTTTATCCAGGAGCTTTTCCAAATCAGGTGAAAGGCTTAATTTGTCACTTGGTTTAAAAACAGCAATAATATGTTTTGATAGTAGCATGGTAAAAATAATTTTCTGGAACTTTAAGTCAAAAATGAAACTTAGAGAAACTTTGATTGAATTAAAATCAAAACTATTTTTTTTAACCTTTTTGCGTCGCTTCATTTTTCAATAGTCAAGATCTGGTGCCATTTTGTTTTAGCCTAATTTGCGCAGTCCAGTAAAAATTTCATAAAAGGGGAAGGGTAAAATATGAAGTAAAAATTGCTCCATTTTGGAAACTACAATATCACTTCTTTCAAATTAAGCAAGAAAAATAAACAAAATAAATCCATGATGTAGCTTATGAAATCAGATGGTTAATACCTATTGCTTACAAAAAAGTAAAAGAAAGTATGAGGATATAGTTTGTAATTAAAGTTCAGAGCACATTTTAGCTGAAAATTTGACAAAAACCTAGCAAATTAAATAAAAAAAAAAAAAAGTTTACACACAGAAAATAGTTCATAAACTAAAAAAAAACAACAACTATTTATTCAGAATCAGATTATCATAGGAAAGTGAATCTTATTCTGAATACATTTTGGTTGGCGAATAACCTGGAACTGTGCACTGTCATTCAAAATATTTCCAATGTATATTTTTTAACATGGGGCCAACAATTAACTTTACGCTATTTACTTCAGAAGTTACCCATGGGTTTAGTTTTAGTATGCTTGGGAAGCTAACCTTCCTCATCCACATAATTAAAAGCGAAATTTTTAATATAGTGGATGAGGAAAAAAAAACAAAAAATGTTCAAAACATCCTTCATTTTATTTCAATGTTACAAACATTCTGAAAAGATTAAAAATTATTTAACATCATATTCAGAAATATAAGACCAGATTTAACAACTGAAATGAAAATTAACTAAACGTCCTTCCTTTCAACAATCAAATCAAAAAAAAATTTTGGTTACTTTATCTGGTCTTGTTTTTATTCTGAGTTAAATTTTGGTATTTCGAAAAACATATGGTTTACATCTTTCGGTCAGTGTGTCTAAGAAGTTATTCTCGATGTTGTATTGAATTGCAATTTTGATGTGTTTTAAACTTAACTGGTTGCATTTATTGTAACTTTTTGTGCAGTCCCAATTTGATAAACTAATTCGCCCCTACATGGAGGAATTTTATTGATTGAACTGAAAAATTTATTCCCTTCTCTCTGGAACTTGTGTAATCATTCTAAATTAAAATTATAGTTTGTTTTACTTTATTCTTGTTTCTTGTTATTTATGATAAAAACTGAAATGTGAGGAGAGTCACTCATATTACAGTAGAGATTTGCTTATTTGATCTTCCAATTTTGCTTGGATTATCTAAAATATCAGTTTAATTTTTCTATCATTTGGTCCTTTACAGATAAAATATAATTTATTTGCGGATAACATAATTTCAAATAGTTATTGCTGAAATTATCAAGGTTAGGAATGGATACTTCTTGCATTGGATGTTTATTATGTTGTATTTTTAATTTCTATGTTTAGTAATTTTTAGAGTTGCAAATAAGTAAAAATATCTATCTACATAAAAATATCTACATCTGATTGCTTGATTTTTTAGCTTTATTAATCCTATGAGGTTATGATAAAGCTAAAGAACCATATCGGATATTTGGCCCATATGACCAGCTGCCAAAAATCATAGTTCGGGAGCCTCCGCTTCTTTTTCCCATTTATTAAGTGGGTTGCTCTTTTTATCGTTTAGATCACGCAGTCGCTCGCACCATTCAAATAGTTCCAATGATAAAGATGAACAGTCGCACCATTCAGATTAACAATAATACGCAGCGTAACCACCACTTACTTATCAAATTCCAAGAAAAAAAAGATAAACATCTAAAATTTTCCTTTAATGCACATATATGGAGAATGATAACATGGTTAAATTTATAAATTGAATGCCATTCTTGTATAAACAAAATCAAGATTTTTATATTTGCCAAATGTTTTTTTTTTTTTTTTTTTTTTATTTTGTAATGCCTTTCTATTTTTACTTTAAATATTTAAAATATAGCCCCAGAATAATTAAGATATTAAAATTTCACATCATTTGGTATCCTTCAAATATTGGTCTAAAATTTATCCATTTCTAGTGAAGCAATTTTAATGCCTTAACTTGTTTTTGGTAAACTTTGCATGCATGCATGAAAAGTTTTACTGAGGAAATTTCCCTGAAAAAAAAGAAAAAAAAAATTCTTTTGGAAGAAATTAGTATGGGTGCTCATACTTCTACTAAGTAATGATGCATTAACTAAATTAAGACTAACATTTTCAATAT
>JAUZNK010033905.1:0-18344 GCA_035046665.1 Euphysa ruthae
GGTTCTCTCTATATATATATATATATATATATATATATATATATATATATATATATATATGACAATTACCTTTTTATCAGTTTCTTATTCAAACAAGCTGTTTCCATTTGTATTGGGCTAGACCAGGAAAAGCTCCATCTTAATTAATTAGTTAAGTATGTTTATTTTTAATTTTCTATTTAAATAAGTGGAAGTTTCTCTACAACCATTTTGATTTGTTTCACACCAAAGGCTTTCATAATTTATAGGAAAAAACAAAAAGCTAATTTTTAAATTTCCCTTAATATTTTTTACATGTTATTTTATAGATAGCAGATGTTTGTATGCAATCCAAGTGTAAGTTCCAAGATTGTTTTAAAAGCGAAAAACTACATTTCTTCTCGGTGACACGACAGTAGACTTGTGAAAATTCAGTGGTTCGAATCCCTCTACTAGTCTGTCAAATAACTGCTTCTATCAGTACTTACTACAACTCAACCTGAACATGTTAACCAGAATGGTTTGTGAACTAGACCACTTCTGAAAACACTTTAGTGTACATCTTTCATTTTTCAGAACTTCTAGCTTCATTCTCACTTAGTAACTTTTAATGTTTAAGATGTTATATGTTATACTTCTTAGATTGGCACACATCGATCTATACACCCAAAACGAACATTCTACCATTAAACTATTTGTTTACATGGCAATTAAAATTTTTGAAAATTGGCGCTCTTTGGAAAGTTATTTGGGTTGCAATCATTAAATTTGTTAAATAATATTTCATTTTATAAAATGTTTTTCATTATATAACGGACGTGTTATATTTAGTATTTATTCTATTTTTCAGTTGGGGAAGCTGAAATGGTAAGTGAAAATGTAAGTGATTTTTTTTGTTTATTTATTTACTCATTTCATTCAGTTGATAATTCTTTGTATTTTTATCAGAAATTAGTGAATATTTATGAAAATGATTTAACTCTAATATCATCTTAAAGTTTATGGTTGTTTTTTTGTAGCAAGATTCTTCCTAGAAAATTTCTTTGCAATTACATATCATGCTTATGCTTTTTTCTTTTTAGTTATCCCTGGAAAGTTTTCCGCCATTTCTTCTCAATTGCCTACTTCTTTGGAAAAATATATCAAGAAATATGAAAATTCGCTTGAACACTATCTTTTCGATTCTGAAGACAGATTTGTCAAATCTTCATCATGATGATCCGAAATGGTAGATATTTATAAACTTTTTTGACTGGAAAACTCTGATTTTACTGTGCTTGAAATTTTATGAAAATGTGAAATAATTTTTCTGTTATGTTGTAAGAAGATCTGATGTAATTCTAAGTATAGATGCCTATTGACATGAAGATTGTTTTTGGCTTGTTTTTTTAAACCTTATTTGAGAGTCTAGCAGATTTTGTTCATTGAGATGGAATTTTGAATAGGTAAATTGCAATTAGGTACTCCTAACTCTGCATAGAACATTTGTCTCGGTCACATGAAATATTAAACTACAATGTTATTAGGCCTGATTGTAAATGGTGTATGTCATAACCTGGGTACAGTCATTGTAAGTGGTGCATGTCATGACCTGGGTACAGTCATAATATATCAATGTTGTTTATAATCTTTGGAAATGCTTATTGACCTTGGTTTTTATAGAAAAATTTATAATATCTAATAATCTATAATATCTGGATATCTTAAAGTTCCTATGTATCTTTATGAAAATAAATTGCCAGCGTGTTCTTGTTGTAGTCTTAGATAGATACTTTGCAAACAAACCATATGTTTCCCATAACCATGCAGGTGTTGTAGTTTACTCTGCTGAAGAGGCCAATGAAATTATTGAAACTTTTTTGATTATGTCTTGAAATTTATTCTTTTTCAGGGTGCTTTACGTGTTAGCGTTTCGAGCTCTGAGTGAATGCTCAAAAATTCACATCAAAAGCTTACAGTTGTATCTTCAACTTGGCTCCCAAGCTGGATTTCTAGACTTAAAAAACAGATTTCGACCTGACGGCGATCTCGATCAAACAAATAATTCAGCGGCACAAAATGAAACTATATTTTCAAACACAGTGAGTCATATATTGCCAACAATCTGCCAAAGAGTTGAAGAACCGCCACCAAGTATTATTATAGAGAAGATTGAAGAATTTTTGGGAGATAAATCATTTAGCTGTGAAAAGGAAAGTTCAGTTTTAAGAGAAGAAAAAGTAAGAGGTGATAATATTCATTAGCTTGAATTTTTGACATAAAAAAATGCATTTATACACCATCATTACCCTAAAAGGTTATGACGTGTTTTTATTTGAATCTTGATCCAAAATCTGCATTGATGATTAAATCTCAGTAAAGTAAACCTGTGAATTTAGTGTAAAGTGCAGGTACATAGCCCGCAGTAAAATTATGTCATGACTTTTTCTCTTTAAACCAGTATTAGTATTTAGTTCTTTGCTTGACTTTAGCTTTATATCTTATTTAGAAGTTACCAACCAACACACATGTTTCTTCGCAGAAAATAATAAGCAGCTAAAAAAAAAATTTTTATGGAACCACGAACTGCTTCTTGTCTATTTAAAATATTTAGCCGATATTTGTGCAGTTGGTATGATAACAGAGATACAGAAGCTTTCTATATTTGGTGGGGTTGGTTTATTTGGTTTAGTTGACTACTTGGATTTTACTGACGGTAATATTATTGTTAATATACTATTATTGTTTTTTTTTGCTGACATATTAGCTTCTTTAACTTTATTCTACTTAATTTTTAGTAATATATTGATAACCTTGGTAACCATGATACCATGATAACCTTGGTAACCATGATAACCTTGGTAACCATGATAACCTTGGCAGCCATGATAACCTTGGTAACCTTGATAGCCTTGGTAAGTGCTAAAATTTTTCATTATAGTTTTGTGGTTGAAATTCATGATCACTACGCAAATTAATGATAATATCAAAAAAGTGAAACGTAGATTTTGGAAATATTAGAAATTGATACGATGAATACCAAAAATCACTTCAAAATTACAAATAATAGGGTCCACTGTTCATCGTTTTTGAAAAAATATACACTATTCTGTTTAACCTCCGACTGTTTACTGCCCAGGAGTGCAAGAAGTGATATTGGGTTTGACTTTGAAATTTCTATTTAGAATTTAGAATGTTTTTAATGCAGTAAAGAGCCTTTAATAGAAGAAAAATTGTTTTATTAAATAAATGCTTTGTACATGTACCTGTATCTTCACCTGTATCTTCTTACTAAAGTTGCTTTTTTTTTGTGCAATTAGGTTGGTGTTTGTTTACTTAAATTATTTTATTTATCTACTGAATAAAGAATAATATCTTATGTAAAGAAATAGAAATTTTTGTGAAATATTCATCAGTTTCATATAGTAGTTTTAGTCAATTTTTGTCATTTTTACCTTTTTTTAACTGATGTTGTTATGGGATTTGTTATAAAACCTATTTTTATGTTAGCGGACATTCTGATACTTTACAGTCTTATTAAGCAGCAAGATATTTTTCCCCAAAACTTTATTATTCGTGACATAAATTTTTCTGTCGGACGGACGCGATAGAAAGGACGACTTTTTAATTTCGCGAATGCGAATGATTTTTGAATTTCTATCTCAAAATTGAAAATTAAAATTTAATTTTTTGTTTGTATCAAAAACTTTTATCGATTTTCTCGATCTTAAGGAGCAACATTTTAGGATAGTAGTATGATAGTTTGAACAAGTCGCACAGACAATGTCGGACAGGCATTTTGCAGCATAGATTTCTATGGAAAGTAAGAAGAAGTGTTCCGCAGTTTCAGATTCTAAGATTCCACAATTACAATCACAAATAGGAACAAGCGTATCAGCAAAGTTATATATTTATGCTTTTTGACTCTTAAACGAGTGAGAAGTATTAAACCATGAGGACCCATTTTATTAAAAACAAGTATTGGGTTGGGACGAATAAAATGGAGAAAAGATTTCTTAAAAAGGGAGATGGATATAGATTGCCTTAAAACATGGATCAAGTTTGGTTTATTCTTTTGTAGAAAAAATTTATGAAATGTTCAGGATCATTACCTCTCACTACATTATAAAAGAAAACTAACCTACGGTACCAACATTCCGCAAGCTTTCTAATCCAAGCTCCCGGTAAAGTTTAAATCACGACGTTTCTTATATAGCTCCGGTAATTGCAAGACAAGCATACTGTGCAGATTCAACTTTTTTACAAAAAGGTTCTTTATGAGGCTGATCATGAATGAATGAATGAAGGATGAGGGTCTGTGGGAGGGTTGGGGTGGTTAATAGAGCTCTAGAGGTGAACTATGTTCTCATTATGTTGTGTTTAATCTGAAAACATAATAAAACGAAATAAGGATGATTCAGATTCCCTCTGAGCTACGGATGGCATTTTCAGGCGCCCTTTAACGATCTTTGATAAAGAATGATAAGTAAAACACTCTGGTGTCTCGTCTGAACATACATATATTTTAAGGTATATTTTTGATAGGTAGTTATAAATTGTTAGCCTATGTACTAGTAACAATAAAGCGCTCTCCGTTTGTTTAAATTAACATAATGATATAATCGAATAAAATGTATGGTCACTATAAAAACAATAAAGGTAAAAAAATAATTTTTTTTAAATTTAGTGCCAATTCGATGTGATGAATAAAACATCTCTTAGTACTAATTACTTGAAAAAGTGGATTATTTTAAAACATGGGGCTATATTTTAGACTATTTTAGATTGCATTTTGTTAATATTTTCGCTAGATAGATATATTCTTATTTGGACAGATAGGTATATTCGTGATTGTTTGATTAACTTTAGAAAGAGTCAGAAATTTTACTTATGAACTGTTAGGAAGAATTTATTGTTTAATGGGTTCAAACAATGGCGGATTAAAGAAGTGCATACTGGAAATTTTGGAACAGTACAAAAAAGGATGCAAATCAAAGGCAGTAAGCAGCTGTTAATATATTATTTCACCGAAGTAGTAAGACGTCGCTGCTGCTTTTAAATCAACATATTTTGCAGCTATAGGTGGTGGGTGCACATCAATTTGATATTCTTATTGTTTTTAACTGTATAGAAATATAAATTTTCAGATTTCCTTTTCTATCAAAAACTAAGTAGGTTACCTTGGTAAATAAAGCTCTTAACTGAAGAAATACATGATATGTAATGCATGAGATGTAATTTTCGATTAGTATTACTTGTTCATACTCCGTAGCATAGTTATAGTAACTTTTTTTGCTTTGTGTAATTTCGTTTCAGTGTAAAAATAAAATGCTCAAAAGTTCAATAAAAAGAATTGATTTTCAATAAGAAGAATTAATTTCAGAAGAGAATGGCACTGGTTACGAAGATTCGATTGTTGCGGTTGCAGATGAGAAAACACGTTTAATGCAAATTATGCAAGATTATATTTCATACAACTGGTAAGAACCACATTAAATTGGTTAAAGAACTCGAAGCGGTGTCTAATTTTTTCAACCAAAATCAAAAACCAAGAACTTCAACGTATGCAGAGTCCTCTATTGATCCTTAAAAGTGATCCGGTGATTTTCCAAGAGCCTCATCAATCATCCTTTTTACGAACATTGGTAACAGGCCAGCAAAGTGTAATAACTGAATACTTTGCTGATAGAGGCAAAATAAAGGCAGAAGTTATGCGGTGCATAGAGAATGTATTGTCTGGTTATAGTAAAAATTCTGCGAGCGATAAAGTTGCTGTATTTCAATCAATATTCACTGCCAGCAAAATTTCTGGAACTCCGGCAAGATGAAATGCGATATGTTGCTAACCATGATATTGTACCATGCTTTAAAGATTTATTGAAAGAAGAAATTTCATCGTCTCGATGTTTGTAGTAAACTTTGACGAAAGCTTTAACAAATCAATACTGGAATCTGAAATGGATTTAGTGCAAGTTTGATTCTGAAATTCCATATATATTGGGCATGGAACATATTCGGAATTGATGAAGAGCTTTACTGAGGACTTAGAGGGATTTGATTTTACAAAGTTGATTCAAATTTCAGTGGAAGGTTCTCTGGTAAATTGGAAATTTTTTAACGAAATTAGCAATTCAAGAGAAGAATGTGATATTATCGGAAGCTGCAGCTTAAACGTGATGCACGATGCCTTTAAACACTGGGAAGAATCAACATATTAGCAGTTTAAACCTGTTAACAACTTAATGCTGTGACGCAGAAATAATAGCTTTAACTGGTAAACAGTTGTACAATGAAGACCTGAATCCGAATGAGATTCACAAACGTCAAGACATTCTAATAAGTTATACAAATTTTACTGGACTAAAGCAACATACTGTAATTATAACAACTTGAGATTTACCCTGCTCTGATATTGATCTAATTTTTGAACAGATGACTTTTTGGGTGATGAAAATGACCGATTATTTATATCTGTGTTTGTTAAGTTTTAGAAGATTGTTTTGATAATAATATTATTTAAAAAAAAATATTAGGATGAATTATTTTTGGACCTCGTGCGTAGACAGAGTTCTATGAATACACACACGTTTTTCCATTCATTCGTCTATTGGCCAATAAGTTGTATGATCATGGGAAAGCGAGTGATGGTTTTATCCTTTTTGGAAAAATTTCTCATTTTTTGGTATTTGAACATGGCCTTTAACTCACTTTAATGTATCTCTACGTATGTCCCTCGCATATTTTTATCCTTAAAATTAAACTTTAAAATTTCCATAATTTTTATACAATTTCATATTAATTATCAGACTTTGGCATATATCTGTGTCTGTGTATTGTTACTTACGCTTTATTTAAAATGAAATCAGTACTAAAAAAATATTCATTAGGTGCTTTTAATTTTTGCAGTTGATTTCAAGAAAAAAAGTCGATGAAAGTCTCATAGAACTTTGACCGAGTGTGATAAAATCATCAATTTTTGGAAGAAATGTTTAAAATCAAGATACCAAGTCTTTTATCTGCTGTGCAAGATTCTCTTACTTGAGCAAATTTAAAATTCCTCAACTTTAGTGTAAGCTATTTACAACTTATTTGGTAAAATATCAGGTAGATTTTCCAATGATACCTAAGAGAAAGGTGATCATCCACCATATGAGCAGCAAGAAGTTGAATGTGCACGTTGGTCCAATCACAAAGCAATTGATTTACTCTGTAAAATAGCTTGAGGAAGATAAGCAGACTGCCTACTTGTGGAAGACAAAACAAATGCCCAGCTAGATTTATTTGACGAAAACTTAAAGAGAACCCAAAAACGACCAAATGCACTGATTGAACTTCGTGAATCTTTAAATAAAGAATTCATCGACCTTGTTGAACAGGCAGGTAAAAAGTGTAACATGAACTTGTTGAGCAAAAGGGGCTGCCTTTCAAAAGGTAAGCAGATGAACAGCTGTCAGAAGTCCAGAAACTTGAATTTGAGCAATCTGTTTTAAAAATGGCACAACTACGAATTATGAAGTAAAAAATATTTTAGATGAAAAATTTACCTAAAATAAACTTAAATAATTTAACTGAATATTAAAACGAAATTTATCTAATTAACCTTAAATTGAATTTCTTTCTCAAAAAGCGGTACCATAAGTGGTATTACCACTAGCAGCATTACCATAAAAGGTATTACCGTTTGGAGAATCACCATAAGTAGTATTGCCACTAGGAGCATTACCATAAGTAGTATTGCCACTAGGAGCATTACAATAAGTGGTATTACCGTTAGAAGAATCACCATAAGTAGTATTGCCACTAGGAGCATTACCATAAGTGGTATTACCACTAACAGCATTACCATAAGTGGTATTGCCACAAGTGTAAGTATTAAAAAGAAGAGAATGTTAGGTTTTTAATTTAAATTCTTTTAAAGGCACGTTGCGCCGATTTTTTTAATAGTTTTGTAAGAAAAAGAAAAAAGATTTTCAAATGTATTTGTTTAAAACCACATGAATTCCATACATATGCTTTTTATATCAAGATTTATACTCTACATTGATGAGTAAAATAAACTAAAGTGCATTCTATATGTACAACGCTGTAATTATGTATATGCGTGACATGAAAATAAATACTAGTTATGTTAAAAAACACTGCCTTGATATTACATGCCATAGTTCAATATCTGTTGGATTAGCGTGAGTAAAAAGTATTCAGAAAAATTCATGTCTTTTTTTAGATCAATTTTTGAATTAAATCTAGGCTTGTTTGGAACGTAACTTCCCTGCCAATTTTGTTTGATATTATTGGGGATCATTGGAACTGTTTTTTTAAATCCTATCAATTTTAAATTTGATTTAAAATTTATGGCTACGACTATGTGGTTGATTGGGACAGGTAAAACTGTAGAAATTTTAGGGAGATATGACGGCTTGACAGCTCTGCTTTGGCGATATTTTCAAATTTCACTAATTATAGTCATTATAGAAAACATGTTTTGACCGGTATGACGAGTTTTTAAGAGATATGTGCAAACTTTTAGAGGATATGATTTCTTGTGTCGTAAAATTTTATTCGTACTGCGCAGGTAATTTATTACTTTCTATTTTGTATTAAATCTTCTGGCAATTTTTTTGATTTTGATTACACCGTCTTGTTATGCACAGATTACACTCGTATTTAGCAAAATTTTGAACTAATGTAAATTGTTTTAAGGAATTTGAATACCCCTACTCACCTTCTTCTACAAGTCTGTTATACGCCAAGATATCTACCAATCTCGCCATATTAACACTTCCTACATGCGGTCATGTCAGCGTTGAAACTAAATTCCCTAACATGAAGCGATGTTTGACTAAACAATTAGAAGATTTATCTGTGAGGAAGAACTCAATCGTGAAACAAAGGTAATTTGATTGTTTAACCCAATGGATATAGTTACTACGCTTCAAATAAACGCCTTAAACAGGTAGTAACATTAATATTTTTTTTGATATGTGTCTTTACAAATAGACAAAAATTAGAAAAAGTCATTGAATTTCTTTTTTTTTGACTTGATCTGAAAATCCATAATGGCGGAAAAACTTCAAAAAAGCTTGAAAATAGGCAAATCTCAAAACATGCTGTTTTCTTTTTAGCTGATCCATTTGAAATAAAATTTTAAAGGACTACTAACGATAATACAAAAATCCATTTGACAGTTGAAATTTTTTGCATAACAATTTCCTGCTCAAGTTATTAGTATTTTTGTCATTATCGACAATTTTGCTCCTATTTTGATTGGTACCTCAAACATGGTAACTCATGATGATAAGCACTTAGTAATTTATAGGAAAATCGCAACTATTACATTAAACCGTTAGGTATAGAAATATCATCTTGAAAATTTTATAGAAAAAAATCAATCCAACCTTGAGATTATGTGTTTTGAAACAGCGCAATCAGTCAAAAGATCAGATATTGCAGAAAGCAAGAAAAAAGGTAAAAAAATCATTTCAAGCATAATTATACGCAAAGGCTTTCAAACTATCGCCTTTAGAATGTAACAAGCCGTTTGCAGCAAAAGGAAATGAGGGTGGCAGTAAGATCTTTGGAAAAATGCAGGAAATTATTGGATAATTGTCGGTTACTGAGGCGTTGCTATGGGACATAATTTCACTATTCAGCTAAATAAAGACAAAAACAGCCCAAAAACTGTTAATTGAGTTCAGTAATGGTTGGAAAATATATCGAAGTGACTAATTTATGCATAAAATAAAAAATTTTTTTTTTCTATTTTAGACCATGATACCACTTTAAATAATTTAGTATATCACATTTTTCTGAAATGCTTTTAAAATTTGTTTCTTGCTAAAAGTCTATACAATAGACATGGATTTTTTCGTGAAGGTATTTATTAAGTTATTAATCGTTAAATAAATATAAATAAATATTTACAAAGTCTGGAAATAACTATTAATACAGGATATTAAAATATGTGCATATCATAAAAAAATAATTATAACTTTAATTTTCAAGCTTTATTTTTGTGAATGCGGGAGAACCATGTATTAATAAATATATTAATAAATAATATATTAATAAATATATTAATAAATAATATATTAATAAAGATGTTCTTAATGTCTTATAAAAATTTTTTTTTTTTCAACTTCATTCAGCTGGGGTGAAGGTTAATGAAAATTTTATACACAAAAGGGGTTTCTTTTTCTGCATGAGAACCATTGCCATCTCCAACGTGTTCAAAACAAATGAAAACTGTAGAAAATATCTATGCGTGTTATATCGATTTATTATCAGAAATGCGGATTTTTTCGCCTCAAAAATTTTGCTTTTTTAAGTTATGCAAATTATGCAAGAGTGGGCCATTTTTTAGAAATTTAAAAATTAAAATTCTTTTTTTAGAGATGAAATTAGCACCACAGTGACCTATGGAAAGTGAAGATATGAACAATTTTTTTTTCTCTTTTTCAGAAAGCTTTTATTCTGCGGAGATTATTCGTAAAACACTATATAAAATTTTTTTTTATTTTTTTGCATCTTGAATAGACATGAATAGGATTACTGGAAAGCATCAGAACGAAGGGTTGTTTTATTTTCTAATATTCACTGTTCTACTGTAAATGTGAGTACTACAGTTAGTTAAATTGTTACTATATTTTTACTTCGATTTAATGCTGTAAAAATTTTTGAATACATAATATTTTTACCCAAATAAAATTGTTAAAATCTACCTAATCCATCTTAAAATTCTTTGTTGAGTCTTTTCTTGAGGTATTTTCTGGAGAGATATATGAAGTGTCTACCACTTTGGGATTTTCTATTATATTTACAGGTGATACAGCATCAACCGCTTTTTGTTTTTCTGGAGATATCTTTGGGGAGATTTCTGCAGTCGATGCTAAGGAAGATCTACGGCTTTCCTCGAGCGTCCTTGCAATTCCACGACCTGTTATGATCACAGCAGCAAAAATACCGAAAGATATAAAACATAAAATTGAGCTGACTGCCAGAAAGCTAACCGGTCCGATTATGTCGAATAGTTTACCGATTAGCAACGGTATTGCCATTTCACCTAAACCCGAACTGACGACGAAAAAACATGTTATTGTTCCCGTCAATCTGAAATAACTTTCTGCCATTGAGACACTTGTCGGAAATATATTGCTCAAACATAAGCCAAACGTAGCTGTACCTATCCATAAGGATATTTGTTGAGATCTAAACAAGAACATAATCAGTATAGAAGTTAAACAGCCGACTATATCTACTAATAGCATTATTCGCGGAGATACGTACATTGATACAAATATTGCAAGAAGCCTCCCCAATGCAAGTGAGCCCCAGAACAAACTGTTTAGATATGCGGCATCATCTGGTGATATTCCAATGTTCGCCTTAATTGCATAAGTATAAATATAGCTTCCAAAAGAACCTTGCAAACCATCTGAAATGAAGACCATAGATGCAATCCAGAAACTTATGCATAAAACCTGTGTTTTAATGTTTGGGTCAATTTCGCTTCGTTCACTACGTGACAACGAGTCGTCAGAGTCTGACGTAATGGAGCCATCGCTTATTGAACTTTCTGATATCGTTTGGTGTTCTTCTTTTTGACGTTTTTTATCAGCGCAAAACAAGTACCATAGTCCGACTGTTACTACAATGTGGATTAGTGCGATAATAAAATATGCGTAGTGTATACGAGTAGTTGTGATTTTTGTTATTACAGGTGCCAGATCTTTACCCGTCACGTTTGAAGTTAACATAACTTCAGATTCTTTGACCTGTTTAATCCAGTGGTTGACACCCATACCGTTGTGTCGGCGACGTCGAGAAAATGCAAATTCATCTAAACCTTCGACTTCGCCTTGGTTACATTCGTCGCTTAGGAAGCGACCTGCAATTATCGGACTCATGAAAGCCCCTACACCATAAAAGAAAAATAACGTTTGTAAATATGGGGGTACATCTTGTCCATGCATTATTATCATTCGGAGATTCGTTGCGGTATCTTGAAAACCGCCAAATAGTCCGTGTATTCCCGTCATTAGCAACAACGTTCCTAATATTCTTGACATCGGTAAAATTGCTAACGCGACAGCATGAAACGACATTACTATAGCTAAAAATACATTGTAATTGATACAAAAGCGATCTGTGATAACGCCACTAAATATGGCACCCATAAGGGCGCTACAAGTTTGTGCAAAGAACACCCAACTCATTTGACCCACATCTTCACCTGTCAAACATCCTAGCTCAAGTACAGTAGGACCAATGATGGCCATCGACGATCCAAAGCATAAAAAACCACAACATAATACAAAGCTAGATTGAATTTTCGGTGAGCATAATTTCTTTTTTGTTGCTAATGGATCATTAATCGAATCGTCTACTTCCAAAGTCGTCTCTTTCAACAGTGGAGTTTTATCATCGTCATAATTATCCTTTTCGTTGTCGTCTGGAAACTGGGGCGTACTAGCACCTCGAGGGCTAGATTCTTTGTTTTTCTCACTTTCCATGTTCATTTTCGCGCAATTAAAAAAGTTCCTACGAGTGCCTTACATGAGTTATATTTTTATTTAAATCCATTCTTTGATTAAATTATACATATTTAAAAACTTAGTTTTGATATTAAATATAAATATATTTCGTAATAAAATGCAGAAATAAAGATAGATTTTTTTCTGTCAGCTCAAACTTGCAACCGCACTTTGAGAATGAACGTGCCTCACTTTGAGTTTGTCGAACGAGAGGTGCATTCGCTCAACCGTTTATTCCAAACGAAGTACAACAAATTTTTCAATTTCATGTTTACACAGATTTTAGATATTTATAACCGCTGATTCATTTTTTGATATATGTTTCATCATCGTGAGTCTTGTAAGAAATATAACAAACAACCTTATCATTTTAATAAGTGTAAATCGAGCTTTATCCTTTACAATTTCAATGTTTTCAGAAGAACTTTATTTGCGGTCATTTTTTGATTGCTCCAGACTATAGATTAGCCTTTCTGGAACTGTTTCGAATGCGCATTCAGTTTTAGAACCTTTGCGTGAGTTTCCATTGTTCCTTGGGCGGTGATTATGTTTTTTTGTACAACACTTGAAAATTTCCGCTCAGGCTTAAATTTTTCTTTTTTGGCAAGTTTTTGAATGTTTTTTTATATGATACGTACGCCAAACCCAGTAAATAGGAGATGTTGGATGTTGTTTTATATCATACGTACGCCAAACCCAATAAATAAGGGTTGTTGAATCAAATTTATATTCAAAAAGGAATTTTTGACTTTTATAGTTCTTTATACTCGATTGGAGGCAGTTATGAAAAGTCGCTTATCTCAGAATCCTTCTCCAATTAAGTAAGGTTAAACATAGCCCAGTGATTTAGAGTTGTATTACAGTATTAATTCAGTAAGACTATATAAGTCATTAAAAATGCTTCATTTTTTGGACTCCCGTTGAAGCTGCCAGAATTCTATGAATTCACGAGAGTCTGTTTATTGGTTTGCAGCACTTTTTCGATAATTATTCATTTTTTATCTGAAATGTTTTTTTGAAGTGATTAGGCCCTCAATGAAAAAATTAACGGATGTGAATTTCTAACCTATTTAGTTATTTAGTACTAGACTGTAATGTTCATATTATTTCATTTTAGGCTTCGAAATTAAATTTTTTTATATTGTCTCGAAATCTGTTAACTAAATTTTTCTAGAAATTTTTCATAAAGTTAGAGAACCATAGATGGCCTTTTAGTCTGTACCATAGATGGCCATTTAGTCCGTACGGCAAATTCTTGGAATTTTAAATCTGTTCAAAAATGAGATTTTTAGAAAAATTTCGTTCCAACTTTCCGCATGAAGTTAAAAAATTCTGATTTGATACAAAGATGGGAATATTTCATTAGGATTTAAATTCGATTTTTTAAGATTCGGCTTAATAGGTTCTATAGATATCGATTTCGTTTTATGTAAGTCTATTATTCACTAAAATGATTGTTAAATCTAATCGCTTTGTGAAATTAAGAAATTATTTTGACAAAACATTTAGTTTAAGATCTTTATACAATACGGATAACTTTTATGAAACTTTTTTATCTATAACTTCATTTTCCTAGAGCATTCATTTGATATTGTGTTTAATTTTTGATAGGAATCCTATATTTATATCGTCATCTCCTAAGCCAGCCGTTCGATGTATGACGTCAGATCTAAGAAGCGTAGTGGCTGAACAGCTTCGCAAAGAAATTCAAGAAGATGAAATTGAAAGAGAATTAATGAAAAAAAAGAAATGATGCTAAATTATCATTTAAAACAATTAATTTTTAGACCGCTAATTTCCTAAAGTATAAAAGCTCCGCTTTAGTGAATTTTCCATTTTCATAGTTTTTTTGGGTTTTCATCGCGTTTTCACTAATGTGCTCTTTACAATACAAAAAAAAAAAAAAAACAAAACTTTGAATAAAACTTTTTTGCGCTATTCAATCTTTCTCGCAATGTTTTGAATAAAACAACCGTGAATAAGCAAAAATGTTTTTTAAATTGGCTTGTTTATTTTATTTATATTTCTAAAATTTTATTTGCTATGTTGTATCTTTGATGTTAAAATTAATTTATTGTTACATAATATCAGTATTAAAGAATACGATCAAAAAACAGAAATCCATCAGTTAGTTATGAAGGAATATCAAACCTATCTGGCTAGGCTTTATTCAAACTCTAAATCTGGATGGAAATGGAACTTATTTACTCATAGATTATGGTTAAGCATCAATGTTCAAACAAGAGAATTTTTGTAACCCTCGGTAAATAGATTGGTCGATTTCTTTGGTCGTGAATAAATCGACATGTCGGTAGATTTCTTTTGTGAAAGCTAATTGGGCAGGTTGGTTAATTTATTTGGTTATAGCTAAATGGATACGCTATCCCGCCAATTAAGACTTGGAAGGTTTTTCAAAAAAATCTAATACCGAAGAGAATGCTTCATGTAAAAAGATAAATAATTTTTTTTATTGTTTGTTGTGGCTTCGACTTTAAGCAGCCCAAAACATCTTCATAGCTACTAAATTCTCATTTCAGTACTTTTGCAGTGATAAGTGCGGCAAAACGGCTGAAATTAAATTTAAGTTATGATAAAAGCATACGTTAGTCAAACATTTATGTTTACATAGTTTTAAATTATTCTTTATGCTTTACATAACGTTACTAAGATAGTTATTTTTTGATAAAGAGTAGTTGTAGTAGCAAAGATATTGAAATTAGCGTCTGTGTTAAATTATATCAGGCATAAAAATGGCCAATTTTTATAAAGGTGTTTTCGCGAATGACGCCTTTATAGATTATTCTCGACTGGAAATTCTGGGTTTTCTAATAAATGGTGAATATCTTGGAAAAGATTGATCGGAGGAAGTTTCTCGCTTCCTAACCTAATTGCATCCGTGATTCCCGCAGCTCTTTACCCCATTTGGATGATACCTTTCCGTTTACTGGAAATCCTCTCATTATAAAGATGAAAAAACTATTGAGCGTGTAGTGGTTTTAGGGTAGTTATCCGCAGTTTAATATCGACTTGATAAATTTTTACCCTATCATTAAGCAATAAGCAGCTTTGAAATTTGTATCTGCACACCATGTACTGAATTACCATTGACACTTAGGACTAATGGTTGATAAAACTTTGTCATGTTTGATGGAACATTTACCAAACACATATGGTTTTCTTTGATCACATCGATAACCTCTATCGTCATTTGGCCAGTAAACACATCCATAATAAGTAAGCCTTTTTAATTTGAATCTAGACCAAATTTAGCTCGTTCTTCTTGAAGGTATGGGGCAAAGATTCCCTCAATCAGTTTGATGGATTCCGTTATATCAAAATAACAGTATTTGGGCTCAAGTTAAAGCCATCAGGAAATTTAAGGAGGGGTAAGCTCTGAGTCGTTTTTTTGCCATAGGTCAGCTGAATAGGCAAAAATTTATTTGTAAAAGTAACCCCAAATGTCCCAGTTATGCATCTTCTCACTTGCGGCTTCCATGATAACAGACTTTGAACCATGTTCGGCTAGAGTGAAATTACCAGTTAGCACAAGAGATATTTGATCAGTGTTTATAATCATCGAGTTATATATTTTATGCTTCTCAATCAGGATGAAAATCTCGTGTGAAACAGAAATTCAATTTCTTTTCTGGCACCACCAGGAATGTTAACTTTCGAAGATCCGTCGAGTGAATCCTATACGTTTAAATAAGCTTTTTGCCAATATTTTTAAGCATTTTAACATGAGATCTTATGCAGCTGCCTTGGCCAAGCTTGATGTCATTAGGACACCATGAAAATTTACTGCTTTGGTATACGATTAAATGAATTTCCCCAAGCAGGAGTGAACTGTCTGTCAGTTTCGAATATTTATACAATGGTTTGGAAACTCTGCGTTTTTCTTTAAAAGCACCTTTTATCTCCATTTGGCTATAAAAGGTTGAATGGTGCTCTCTTTAAACCCAGGAAACTTTAAGTTTAATCTCCGCATCTCAGCAGTGTTACCATATTTACGCGTATATTAATCAGTAATCTATCTTCCCGTTTCTATTTTAAATCAGTCCTTCTATTCTTCGCCTCTAGCTTTTTTCGAAATTGTTGAACGTCGACTGCACCAAGTCCACCGCCTCCGAACAAGGGTTTAAAGGCCTCTGAAAATAAGTATGAACACTCTTTTTATAAAAACCAGATAATTTTTGCTGAAATTCAATTTCCTTAACTTTTTGATGATTTCAGTCTCAAAACCTTGTTTTTCAAATCGAAGTTTACTTACTTTCTATAAAATTTAGAAAAAACATGTCTTGAACAAATATTAGCCCCACTTTGCTCTTAAATTGTCCTTCATTTATTTCATGAATTGAAAAACACAAAATTGTTTTTTTACGGCCTTTTCTCCCAATTTGATTTATTTTTTTGTGTAGAAAAAAATGAAATTAACACTTACTTTAATTGTATTTTAAAGATCCAACAATTTTATTCGCAGGGTTTAAAATCAAAATATTATACCTCTCCCAATTTAATTAATAACAAAGAATTGCCATTCATGCACTACAAATGTTAACAAAACAGCCCATAGAGGAACAATTTGGGAAGTGAAAAAGACGTCACATGGCATTTTCAACAAAGAGGGCAGGTTATCTCAAAGATAATGAAGTTGAAGATCAACATAACCATTAAATAAAATTTTCTTATAAAATTCCGCGGGCGTAGGTGGCTATAAAATGTTTTATGATGTTTTTGCAAATTGTTGAAAAATTTGATCTTTATGGTGAACTGTACAAAGCGAAAAATTCTCCAACAAAAATTTCCAATGAAAGATTTCTTTTGTAGAATTGGAAGTCTAACATTTTTTCATTCATTTTTTTCTTTTTGTTTTTATTCATCGATTTGTGAGAATATTGAATCCTTTCAAAAAGGTTTTTCAAGCCGTAAAACCATTTTGACGATATGTATAAAGCATCCTTTGTTCAAAACTGGAAATGAAAATGTTAACCTAAAGTACCATCAAATCTGATGAGGTTCAAGAAAATGCGAGTGTTGTAAAATTAATAAAACTTGATTAAAAAAATAAAGAAACATTTTTTTCCTCCCAGATCTGTAAACATTGGGTTTAATTTGAGTTTGATGCAAAGCTAAACTAAAGATGGAAGAAACTTCAGAAATTTTTGTTGCCCGGCTTATCGAAATTATTTTTCAATGAAAACCAGTAAAGTACAAATTATCGTCACTATTCCCGATTGACATGCATGTTATAAAGCTCGAAAAAAGAAAAGATTTAGTACTTCGATGCAAGCCTTCTACAATAATGGGTGGATATCGTCGAATAAAACAGAGAAAGTTAAAAAACAATAGAATTCAATTATTAAATTACATTAATGATGACTTACGCGACAAGGCAAATCAATTTAACATTATTGATAACATAATAGGCACTTTCTATGCAAACATTTTGGATTCCGATAATTCGTCATATTTTATTATGGGAATGCAACTGGGTTTGAAAATGATGACATTTCGTTACAGAACATGTTAAACGGGACAAATGTTTTACTAAGATTCGTTACGAAGTAGTTGGTAAGTAGGTGGACCGACCAAATTCGAAGTCACTCCATGGCTGAAAAAGATGACACAAAATTTGTTTTTTGTTTAAACCATTGCAAACGAGGAAAAAAATGGTCTCAAAGTGATCGTCGAGTTGTTGAGAAGACACCTGTGGATTTGAATAATGCATCAGCAGTTGTGCGGGCAAATACCCAAGAATACAGTCATTATGTTATAATATATATAAACACAATAAAACACTGAATACCTTAAGAAGCCGAAAAAACACATAATATCTATAGATAGATGTAATATATA
>JAUZNK010033916.1:2764-18343 GCA_035046665.1 Euphysa ruthae
GTAATGTAAGTAATGTAAGTAATGTAAGTAATGTAAGTAATGTAAGTAATGTAAGTAATGTAAGTAATGTAAGTAATTTAAGTAATGTAAGTGATGTAAGTAATTTAAGTAATGTAACTATAATAAAGTATAATGATAAATAATGCTTTTATGTTTATGGAGTATAAGCCTGGTGTCTGCTTCCTCTTGATTCAAATGAAGGTTTCTGAGAAGCTCCTTCGAGGAAGTTGTAAACTGCATGTCTCAAATAATCATACACATTTTTCACATACGTCACATACATCGTTCACATCTATCACATCATTTAATTACAACTATTTGTTCGTTAATTTGTTTTCCAATTGTTACCAGAGAAGGAGATGCAATGAGTACATCGTTTATGATCATTTTTTTTTTCAAGGTTACTAGCTTTGTGTTTATTTTGATCACCTTCTTTTTCTCCAGATTATCAAAGTGCATTACTTCTGTTTCCTTTGATGGTGTCGAAAATTGAAGTTCAGTGTTTATCGGAATAAAGGTGAGGTATAAAAAGTGTTATTCCTTTTGATTCAAATTCGTGGATGAAATGCTATCTTAAGCGGTAGACTAATCCAAAACGATTGCATGAGAAATCACGACTAGTGGTGTTTCACCAAATAGGTCATAACGGTTTCTTGTAGGATCGATAAGATTGAAGCGATACCTTTCTCATCCTTTATACCCAGTGTTGACGGTGAAAAGTCTTTTGCTTTTATCAGTGAGCCATTTAATTCTGCTAAAGCAATTTGAATGTGGATTTGAGGATGAGAGAGAACCTGCTTAGAGTAGAAAATTTTTGAGCAAAGGATGCAACTCTTACGCACAGTTCCTTTGCGTTTTGCAAGGATACTAGCTTTGAAATAAATCATATCCTGTGCAGCATACTCATTCAAATCTAGTCCACGGGAAATCGAAAGTAGTGATTGTTCACAAAATAGATCAACAAAGGTCTCTTGTAGGATCAGTAGGATTTTAGCGATGATTTTTTCATCAGATGAAATTTTTATGGTAAAAAGTTGAGGTACTGGTGAAAGACGGTGCGTAATTATGCTCTGTATACTTTAACTTCCGCCAAAATGCTTTGATATTCTTATTTAAAGTCATCACGATAATTTTTCCTTTTTCATCCCTGCTGAACATCAATTTTCCAATGGCTGCAATTTTCTAAGCATCACAGGTATCTTGCATAGTTTGTGTGATCGTATGGAAAGGAAAATTGCATAAAATCACAAATGAATTCCAAAAGAATATCCCACGCTGCTGCTTGAAAAGCGTAGATCCACTTGGTTAGTAGCTATCTCGATGAAGCTCATCCAAAATTCTGTAAGGTCGAAATTTCAACTGCTTAGATTAACGCGTAAATCAAGATATCGATGGAAGATCAATTGAAAAGCTTCATTTTTTTTGATGTTTTCCGCACACCTCCAGTCAACTTCCTCATGTTGATCGAAAAAAACTTCAAGCTGAGTTGCAATATCATCTTCTAGCTTCTTGATGGGTAGACGTTAAAGGACTTTTTAAAGCAGCGTGTGAAGTCTCACACTCCGATTGTAGCTCTTTCTTTTCAGTATTAAATGAACAGATCTTTCAGCTACTACCTCACTTTGAATTGCGACTTTCAATTTCTTAGTCCAGCAACTGAAAATTTCTTTGATAGAATATTACATGTAGGTCATATTCATGTGAAGCATGCTCATCATCAAAATACAATTCTTGAATTTGGCTGGCACTTTTCACTTGATGTTACAGGTCTTGCAGTAAATATCTTAGTCGAAAACACGAGCAATGAAGTTTAGATTCAGTGATTAGATTATGCTGAGTGCTTAACAAATAACCTTAAATAAATAAAGTATAGCGATGCTTACATAATTTTTTGAACCAATGCTAAAAGTTTATTCACCAGTTTCTTTAAGGAAATTTTGATCGATGTCTTGAAATTGTAGAAGGAGGTCCTTATTATTGTAATATTTAAACTTATCTTTATCAGAAGAATATAATGGGATGTTAGTCCTCTACCAACAATCATATAACTAACTCCTAAATATAGTTAGAATCGACATGTCGATGCAATCCAATTACAAGATGGAAAACTTCAATACAAGATCTTGATCTTTGATGGTGATATTAAAGCCAGTTCAACACAGAGTAGTATTTGGTAAATTTGGTATTTCCGTCCATCTTTATCGACAAGTCACTGACATTGTGTGCTATCACAAGCTCTGTGACGAAAAACAAAGTACATTAAAAGGTATATACGTTAAAATTGGTAACCCTGAACTAAGAATGGTTACAATAAGACATATCGAATTTGTACGAAGCATTAGAAACAAACATTATGAGAAAATACTTCGTTGGTAAGATCCAAATATATACCTGACTACGTTTCTTTGTTTATATCGATATTGTCATCCACGTAAATAGTGAAAATTTCCTTTTGAAAATTGACAAGTAACAGACATGCACTTTCCATTTTCTTGGATTTCCATCAGAGTTGGGTAGCTGATATTGGGTCGTAATCTGTTGACTATGGTGATGATTTTGGTGATGTTTGTTAGAGTCTAAAGGACGCTTGACGGTAGGCTTTTGGGGACTTGGATTTTCCTAATCAATATGATAAAGTGTTCTATTTAATAAAATGTTTATCTGGCCAATGTATATTTTATTCACCCTTTCCTGAGCTGACCCTAGACGATAGCAAATCACAGTTTAATACTCGTTTTCTTGTAGCATTGCAGTAATGGAGATGTAATTAAAATTTTTTATACATGTAGTACAGTCTTTTTAAAGCCATATATTTTATCATAAATTTTATCTTGTTTAACAGCATAAATGATATGTTGAGCAAATTACTTCCTCAAACGTTATGTTTTTTTCATCAAAATGGTAAGATTTCAAACTTCACAGGAACAAGATCTGTTGGTTGAGGTGGCCAAGCGATAAAATCAAGTTTACTGATTTATTTTCGCACCGTTTTAATACCATCCAAAAACTCACTTTCCTTGGCAGTATGGCTTTCGTTTGCTTTCATATGATTAGAGTTATTTTTCAAATCTATATATCTTGTTGCTTAATGTTCTTCAGAAATGTTTTTGTTCTTCAGAAATGTTTTTGGGTAAATGCAACTTGAACCGCCTACATTAAAAAATTTTATTGTAAAAGCTTCACGTTCTATCTTGCGATATAAGTTCTTTTCACTCAAAATTTTAAGAGTAGGATCAGTTTCTTTCAGTTTTTTCTTTATCTTATCCACTAGGTTCTTATATGAGATAATATCAAGTTAGAATTCCAGCTGAAGAAAAACTTTCAAACATTGATGCAGGCGTATGCTTCGCCAAAGTCATAATTTTCTTTGTTTTCACCATCTTGGTAGACACTTAAGAACTGGTCGTACCAGATTTTATGGTAATGACTTTCGTTGCGTGTGCTACTATTGCAACTAGTTTTGGTGTATTAGTATATTAATCTTCCTAACAAAATATAATAATTACTTTGAATTAAAAGTTTATAACTATCTTTACAAGTCTGTCTATCTCTAATATATGAATAATAATAATTATAATAACAATAATAATAAAATTAATAATAGTATTAATAATATTATTAATAATAACAATAATAATAATAATATTAGTACTAATAATATTAACAGCAAATATCAAACAGCAAACATCAAACAATAATATTAATTTTAATATTAATATTAGTTTTAATATATGTATATTAATACTTTTATTAATATAACTATTAATATTGATAACAATATTAATACTAATATTAGTATTAATATTATTATTTTTAATACTTTTGTTCTATATTAATACTAATATTAATATCAATAACAATAACAAAATATCTTAAAGTTACATCAGAAAAATATTAATTAAAAGTAACTAAAATTATGATTGTTGCTGTTTACCAATCAATGGAAGTGTCAGATTTTTGGTTATAGCCTTCTATTTAACAACAGTATGAATATAAGAAGAAAAACAGTAACTGCTGAATCAGCTGAATTATTAAATCGAGACAACCCGTTACTGAATAAAAGCCCATTTTTTAACTTAATATCGCTATACACAATGGAAAATCAGGAAATGTTACTTAGATATACTAATCAGAAAATGATGCTCTAAATTGTTTTCTTTTTTATGGAGTTTTAAGTATAACTTCCCGATTTTCCATTGTGTATAGCGATGTTACCTAAAAAAATGGGCTTGTTTTAAACATTAAAATTCTTTAAAAATAGGGTTTGTGTAGTTTCAGAAAAATGCTTATTCTCAGAAATTATAAAAAGAAGTAAAGCAAAGGAGCAGTGACGACATCATTGGAGAAACATTGTGCCAACTATCTAATTTGGTCATATTTATCACCAAGCAACCTAGTTTTTGTAATCAACAATAATGTTTATATCATTCACTCGGCATAACTATATTAACGACTTATAAGGTGGAAAAAAAATTGAGAAACATATAGCATGCTAATCCTTGATTATACTTCTTTATGGTTTTATTAAGCCATTTACTTGAATAAATTTTTTGAATAAATTTTTAAAAAAAATTTCTTGAATAAAGACTGATAATTGTATCAAAAAGCTTTGCTCAGCAAAATGTTGCAAACCAGTGATTTGTAATGTATGGTTATTTTTTTCAAATTCACTTGGAATGCTATGAAAAATGCTAAGACAATACTCTAGCAGAAACTGCATTATTGAATAAACAGGATAGAATTTAATTCCATTCGTTATTAAATTTATAAAAAGAATAGCAAAATTACACATTTTGAATATCATATAATGGATAAACCTTTGTAAAATGTACTTTTTTTGGTAAATAACGTATTGAAGACAAATCAGGGAAAGATATTTCAAAGGCGATATTTTTTTTTGCAAGTAAGGTAACAAACATAAGTCATTCAAAACTCATTATTAATTGCTAAGCTTTACTGCAATAGCTGAATGTAATCCTGCAAATATTTCTTTAAATTTAAATGTGAGAAAATAAATTCATGTTCAATATTTATATATTATTTATGCATGATTTATTTCAATTAATTCTTTTCTTTCATGATCTGTTTCAATTACTTCTTATTTGTGCATGGTCTATTTAGCAATTACTTCTTATTTGTGATTGGTCTTTTTAACAATATCTTTTTAATTATGCTTGATCCATTTAACAATTACATGATCGATTTAAAAATTGTTTTTATTTATCCATAATCTATTTAATTTATACATTTTGTGCACAAACAACTCAGGCTAGGTGCTAGATCTTTTCTATGCGCAGTAAATCTTTTTTTATTTTTATGTTACTTTTATAGAACCCATTTTTCATCATCGACTGACAGGGGATCTGGTATGAGGTCTGTTTTTAAAAATAAGTTTAAAAAGTTTAAGGAATGAATAATGAATAAATCAAATATCAAAATTGGTGAGCGGCTATTAAGACACCCCATCCAATCCATGCTAGCATAGAAAACAGACCTTAAACTAAGAATAATGATGATGTGATGATGAGGATATCATTGGAGAATATAAAATCCTTTTTTAATATCATTTCAGATATGAAAGACATGGAATTGACATCAGTTTCTTCTAAAGCATTTATGGTCATCTACACAACACTGGGTATACCATTGGTGGTTTATATATTGTATCTAACATCATCAGTCAACATCACCTGTATACGTTATATATATTGCAAAAATGACCGGTGTAAAGCCAAGTTGATTGAACCGATTATACAAATAACAATATTTGTTACATTTTTATGCGTAATATCTGTCTTTACCATTATTTTCTTTGAAGAAGTTACGTTTTGGGACTGCGTCTATAAATGGATTATTGCATTGATGCTGATTGATCAGCAATTTACAGTGTCCAAAATAAAAAATGAAAACTTCTGCTTGTTTATCATTGTTTTTTATTTAATTGCTATTTGTTTATTAGCTGGCATTATACGTTCTTTGCTGATTTTAGCGAATTTGATTAAAGACACAGGTGGTTCGAAGACGAAACCTTTATTTGAAACTCGTCGAAAAAAATATCGAATGCAATCGGCGCGTAAAATAAATGCTAACATATTTTACATTAACCAAAGCATTATTGATCTATGACAACAACGGAAAAGTATGCCAAAGGAAAATATAACTTGGAATAAAGAAAAGTCTTCAAATGATTACAAATGTGAGCAGCTTAACTCTGAATAGAATTTACCAGAAATATCTCGATTTTCCATCTGAAATAGCAAATTCCTAACAGTTATTACTGCTTTTAACTAAAGATTACTTCAGTAAAATATTTTGCAGACCAGATTTTGTAAAATTTTTAGAATTATTTGATTTTAGTAAACTATATAATAAACTACTAAGCTACCTAGAAGTTTCAAAGTTTGGAATTTTACAAATTTTCAATTAATGCTAACACTGTAGTGTAATAAGTTGTTATGGATTCATTGTATGGAAAAAACAATTTCTGTATAGTAAAGGTAAAAAAATTGTGAATTTATTAGGAACGCAAGTCTGAATTGTGAATTCATCCACGATACATTACCTAAATACGGGAAAAAGTTCACTTAAGCAAAATTCATTTGAATATGGTATCGATCTTGTAATGCAAATGGTTACACCCCATATCAAACGACTTTTCACGAAAGGGTTGAAACCAATCATTCAACGCAAGATTGCCCTAGCACTCAGTGGTCATCCATCAATCCAGGAAGCTGGTATTGTTTAGGCCCTTCTATTAGTGATAATAGTAGTCGATGCCATAAGTGCCTTGGTGATATTCGCATAACATCCACATTACATCTAATAAATCATTGTATCAGAAATATGGAAACCATGTTTGAAAACATACTGTGAAAAAATGATATTTTTTTGCTAACTTTGCATTTTTATGTGCTCCTTTTATCTGTCATTTGTTCATTTTCAATGTAACTTAAAAATTTCAACTTATATTAAAAATAAGGTCCTATGCCTAGGATATAATCCATATGATAATTCTTCAATATTTTTTTTCTTCCAAAACCATGCAGATACAAAAACAATATAAAATAAAAATGAAAAAATGTCTAGGAACAAATCATGCTGAATGTGCTTTTTTGAAATTTTTGTTTTATTTATCAGCCTGAGTAGTGTCAAGTTAATTTATTAAAAATTCAGCCAAACCTGGTAACCGGATTATGGATGTCGCGCTCATTTACGGCGCCACGGTTTTAGGAGCCCCAAAAATTACAGTAGGAATAGGGCTAAAGAGAATCTCCAGCCTTATTGGCCACCTACTGCCAATGAATTAAGAAACGTCCAAATTTAAACCAACACCTTCATTTTCTAGATTTATACAGCCCTGTTAATGACAGAAAATCATACAATAGAAAGAAGCTGAATAATCTTTTGACTTGCTGAATGGTTTACCCAAGATATAGTGTAAGCTATCAAGAGGGGAAGGGAGGGTGTTCTAGAGTAAATATTTTCTGTTAGCATTAGGTCTCCACAATTTAACAGGTTCGCCTAAAGCTATAGAGTTTTTGCATAAGTTTGGACACTGCTTTAATTGCAATCTAACTTGTGGAAATGAGACTTCTCAAGTAGAAACTGAAGCAAAAACAACCCAAGCAATGTATTTTCTCACCTCTTCAAACTGAATAATCAGAAATTATTGTTTACACATATTTTTAGGTTAATAACTTTGATGTATTAGTTGATAGACAAGTGGGTGGTGGTTCTATACATAGAAGACAACATGTTGCATTAAGAAAAATCTAATGATTGATTTTTAAATATTAAGAAAATTACAGTGGATCGCAGAATTAGTCGATATCTATTTATTGGGGGGATATTAGTGTTGAAACGGTACCTATTGAAAAGAATAAAACCCACCTTGAGCACAATTGATAAAGTTGATGAAGCAACTTTCAACCGGTTTAACTTTTCCAAGTTTCAGAGGTTAGAAACTGCAAGCACTTTCTTGTAAAAACTAGTCACCGAACTGAAAAACCTCTGAAAATTACCTTTCACCTATTCATGCCATGGTCACTAAATACAGCACCATACAATGGTATATGCAGTATCTTCAAAGTCTTGCAAATGGTGCCGACATAAATATTACACAAGACGTATAAGCAGTGATAAATGCATTTATGGTTACATGGAATGCGCCTGAAATATTTAGTAATATTATTCACCTTGCAGGTTTCCATTTCCTTACAGAAAACATTCAGGTTAGCTTCACAAAATAAAATTACTTTGTATCTTTATCTTATTACCACAAATTTTAAAAGTGGTTTAAATCCGTAAAAGTATTTGTTTTTTTAGCACTGATTTGATTTTGGACTGGCACTCTCTTCAATTTAAACGAGTCGCCTTTTACCAGTTTTTGGGTTTAAAATTTGAATTCATTTGAAGATTTTAAAAATATCTTTCAGTTTCTTGGATGATTTATTCGTGGATCTGGTTTGAAGACATTATCTTTGAATCTGGAATTTTTATGACTAGCTGTTTTCAGCAAGTACTTGTAGGATCACATTACAAAGATGTTGGAATATACATTATGTATTCACAGAATCAATGAAGCGTCTATTTATCACAAGTTTCCTTGCTGAAATTAAAACAATAAGACCAGAAAAACTCTCAGACATCGCAGTTGTTCCAACCGATGATCAAGTAAAGCACAATTTATTTGACACATTAAAGACACTTACTTATACATCAGTATGACCGCTTTCAAAAATCTTCAAGAAATGGTTCAAAGAAATGGTTCAAACTGGCTAAATTCTGGCTGCTTTATATAGATCTATTGCGATACATTAACATTAACTCGCTTATGTGTTGTTGGAAACAGTTCCTACCAATGCACTTTACTCTAAACAAGCTTCATTGCGCTAGGTAAATTTATTTATCAATAGTAATTCAATAAATAAGGGAAACTATAAAAATACATAATGGGTAAGAGAAAGTATAAAAACGTACCAAGTAAGAGAAAATATAAAATATACGTAATTAGTAAGGAAAAGTATGAAAAATACGTAATAAGTAAGGAAAAGTATAGAAAATACTTAATGATTAAGTAAACATGAGCTTTATATTAATGTATTTTATGGTTGTCTTGGGTATAGTCGAGTTTTTGAGCTTTTATTCTAAGTAGACCAGAGGCAAGCTTTACGCCGTGACCGTACCCGGAAAAAAATTCCATGTTGATTGGAACGACTGGTGTTGTGATCAGGATCGCTAAGAGGCCCATTCCAAAGCCACCCAGAAAGACGCCTGTCACATTAGCTCCGACATCAACAACGTCGATAACGTTGACCACCCCAGTATATTTGTTTGGAAGGCTAATTCAGCCATCACCTGTTCGGGTGATATACTGGACACGGTATTTCTCCAGTTCATCAATATGTCAGTCCGTCAAGCTTCAATGGAAAGAGATGCAAGCCATCCTTATCTTGAGATATACCTCCATTCGTTGCAAGGAAAAAGTTTTTTCTCCATATCCTTGCTCACGGGATTCTCAATTCAGAACCCGAGCACCGGAAGTTCCACGCTCTCGTGGGTCACATTTAGGACCAAAAATACCATCAGATCCACGCTCACAAGGTTTTGCAATACTATTAGAATTTCTGTGGTCTATTTCATGCCCAAATAGCCCTGTTGGGCCGCGTTTGTTTATAGAGTCATCAGGCTTAACATTATGCCCAAATATGTTCACCATTTATTACAGCTTGACTGCGTTTGTGTGTATGAGCCCCCATTCACCGCAGCTATATCGTAAACGTGGATCCATACGGTGTGCGCGAGACATATCAACTATCATTTACAGCACGAAAATGAAAGTCAGTTCGAACCTTTTAAAGTGAGACAAAGAAGCACTACTTTTTAAAGGATTTGGTAGGCTGTTCCATAGAAAGCATGCTTTATAAAATACAAAATAGATGGAGTGTCCTGCGAAAATACTAATGAAAGATATTGTATTCTTTAATAAATTCAAACTAAAATTTCAAAAATGTTACAATAAATTATAGCGTGAGTTAGGGACACTAAAAATAAATAAAATCAATTAGCACAGCATTTGTTTAAAAAAAAAAAAAACTTATTCATAACACTTTCTCTATTTTTTTATTATCCAATATTTAGGCTGATTCAAATACTGAGCTATAAAAAAGAAAAATTAAATTTAAAAAGAGTGGAATCAGCAAGTAGAATTATATTTTGAAAGATGGATCTGTATTCGATACACACTGAATGATTTACATATCTGATATTTAGTTGGCGAGGTAAGGAAATATATTACATAAAGTTGTCTTAGACAGTTTTCTTATTATGATTATCTTCTTAGTAAAATAAAACGCTTTTTTCCTAGTCTATCCGCGGAATTAGCCGAATTTGCTCTGCGCCTATATATTTCTTATTGAGAGTCTAATCTAAAGTTGATGAATATGTGAAAATAATCGAATATTATAAAGTTTTATTCCATGTGCATCTTCAATATACAAACAATAAACGTGTACGTCACTATATGTTCCTAATATCTGTTTTTATGTTAGTATATGTTTAACACTAGTGAATTTGTCTCAATTGTTATTCTTTTAGTTGGCTGGAATATCGCAAAAAATCTATAAATGTTGGAGGTGTTAGAAATATCAAGGAAATGATGTAACCTATAAAAATATTTGTAAAGAGTGAAAAGATGCAAAGTTAGCACCACAGTCGCCCGGAAGATATTTTCCGAAGAAAAAGGATTTTAGTAACCTACTAAAAAGTTAAAATTTTTAAACTTGACTAGGAAAACACAAAGTTTCAGAAGGGGAAATACCAACTCACAACTTCTTCTATCGTGGCTACTGTACGCAGATTACTGATTAAAGTGCTTCAGAGTACAGTTCTGATATTGGAGAAAAGATCAAGGTCAGAACATTTGTTTCTAAATTACAGTAAAACTAGTAACCTGGCTAACATGAAGTAAATATATAACAGTATATAGTGTTATTTTTTTGAGTTGATATACACCTGCCAGGCGTCATTGGCCTGTAATCTTTTTATGACCATCAAAGATTTATTAACAAATAACTCATTTATACATCTCCTTTAGTTCACATTGCCTACGAAAGAATGAATAATTTTTATCCATCAATCAGTTTTCCAACATCTTCTTTAAAACAAATACGGTTATCATATATGCAAGTAACTCATTCCTTCTACAGAAATAATTACCTGTTACCAAATACTATACAATCTAAAATTAACATTTCTACTTTTATAAATTACTTCTGTTTTTAGAATCTTCTATCTTGCTATGCGCTTTTATCGCGAACAGGCATGGGATTGTTGGCTCAATGCTACAACAAACGTTTTGCGCACCACAAAACATATTGCAGCGTGCTCATTGAGACGAACAGCATTCACAAAAATAACAGATAAGTTTGAAGAACGCGTCGAAGAACTGGTAGAACGCCCTATATGAAACGCAGAATTATCGAAAAGAATTATAGGCTACATTAACAAAACATGGCTTCCCTTACACGAGGTAAACTACTCGTTATATTTTCCCCCAGAAAGTTTTTTTTTTTCAAGTTTTTACATGAATTAATTATCCTTAATTATCACATTAATTATCAGCATATTTATGTATAAGTTTCGCCAGAATATGTACGGGGTTTCTATTGTATTGTTTTTAAATGTCCGAAATCAATCAATCAGTCATTTATTTCCGCTTATAAATCTATAAAATTGAAATCTGCATACTAACCTATAATTTTATAGCGAGCTAACACACGAATAGTAAATATGAGCACCAACTTAGTAGGACAAAAAATTCTTAGAAAAATTATGAATAGTAAAAGAATGAAAAATTTATAAAAATGAAAAACAAAAAAAAAATAGTCACAACAACTGGTGATATCTGCCGAAGATATCATCTAATAGGTGAAAGTGATAATAATAATTAAATAAGTAAATAATAATAATAATAACAAATAAAATGATAATAATAGCAAAAGTTCTATACAAAAGGAAAAAATAAAAATATTTGTATGTTTGAATGAAATATTTGCATATTTTCTTAGTTATTTCTTTCTTTGTACTTAATAGTGTTCTGTGTTTTATAGGTCTTTTTAGCATGTTCTATGATTTTGTAGCTTTAAAGAAAATAGAGAGCTTTAGGTGTAAAACAATTATGAAATGAATTATATAGTTCTTTAGTTAAGAATTTGTAAGCAAGGATATTATTTTACATATACATATAGTCATCAAACCTCAACACATCAGACAGTATATATAATGGGTTTACGGAATCTCTTGATGTTTTAAAATTTATTATACAAATTGCTTTGTTTTGAGAGCACGTATTCTGACTATCATGACCCAAACTTGACAACGGTATGTAATGGTTGAATTAAATATTGCGCAATATAGATTTAGTAACGCTTTGTTATCGACTTGTCTTACTTTTGCAAACATACATGTATTTCTACAAAATTTTTGAAGAACATAGTTAACATGAAGATCCCAATATATGTGTAAATCTAAATAAAGTCCTAAATACGTTATCGACTCTGATGATGTTATCATTTCCCCATTTAAGCTAAAGTTTATTTTTTCTGTTGTTGTTTTGTTTTTGGATCTGAAAAGAATTAGAGCTGTTTTAGTAGAGTTAAGGGATATTTTGTTAGGTCTTAGCCATATACAAAGGCGAACTAGATCATAATTGACATGAGAATTAACTTTCTTTGTTGATCGAATTATATTAACTAAGCTGGTGTAATTGGCAAAAAGACATACAGAGGATTAATGTATAGATTTATTTAAACTGTTTATGTAAAGTTCTTTTTCAGAGTGTTGGCCGTTTAACAATATTGCCTGTGACCTTTCAGTAAGAAAATTTAGTCAAAAGTCAATATTTGGGTAAATTAAAAATAAATATTTGGCGATTTTCTTTATTCACTACATTACATTTAACATAAAGAAACATTGTGCAAAATTTCAATTTAATATGTTCAGCCAATCAAAAGTTTTCTTTGTTAGAACATGAAGAAAACGTGAAAAAGTTAAAACGAAGAAAATCACAAAGCAAGAAAAAAAGAAAATCTAATTTCATACATATAAATAAAAAAAAAAACACTTTTAAAATCCTCCACTACGTTAATTTTCACCCTCAGTCAGCTCATTATTATCACCACAACTTTTTCTGATTGCTCTAAGTGTTTTCCTTCTTTTTCTTGCTTGTTCTGGTATCTTGCGGTTACAAATAAAAAACCAAAATTTTTTTTTAAAGAAACATTCAACTTTTTAGAGAAATTCTATCATTGAGCCAAATACTTACCGATACTTGCAACTACTTTTTTAGCATTAAACTTCCTCTTTCTAGTTCTCGATTCGCTATACCTTTGTTTGGAACCCATTTGTCACTAAAAATACTAAACATGGAGAGAAAATTACAGTTTTCTTTTATACTCAATAACCCAACTTTTCTCAAAAAACCCCTATTCTTAGAACATGCTGTGTTATTTCTAGAAGCGGCTGAAATTAGATTTCGCGAAATAATAAAGATCATGCTTTTAAAGAACATTCGGCTTGTAAAATCTCTACTCGATTTAGAGATTGTTTCTTCTTCAGGAGCTCTAAGAATTTCTACAATGTTGGGTGGAAAGATGAGCAAAGGGTTTGAAATCACCGGTGTCATCCTTTAATATGGTTGTTCATCCTCCGAATTTCCTTGTGGGTGCAATGGAACATCTCTCTTAAGCTCTAATGATCTTCTATCTCTCGAATGGAAAGAAAGGTATGCCGCGTGGGGCATTTCGTCGGGATCTCCCTATGTATGTATCTTCGAAATAGACCAAAATAGGATCAAGGTTTTGGTAGGTATTTCGAATAGCCCCACTCAACCTCTCAAACGCATTAACTATATAATCTGGTGGTACAAATGCAAGAACTGCAACCATTCTCAAATGTAAGGATAATTCAGAATCAGCTTCTATTCGTTTTCAAATATTTGAAGCCAGATGGAAAAAACAGCATGTGATTTCAATGTGTGAGAGCGTGGCAGTGACAGCATTCATAGCTGCAATCTCAAAATCAGCCAAGAAGGTCAATGGGAAATTACAAGCCGCAAAGCTCGATGTGATATTTCACCCATAAACCTGTCGTATGTTAGTCGAGTTTTGTCGGCAACAATACGTAAACACATGGTATTACACGTTGGTTAATCATAGCATGTACTATATGTAATTAAAAGCTATGTCTGGACAGACTTTGAAAGTCCCATCGCCAAGCCAATCCTCAGAGTTGGCGAGGAGTTGAATACCCTGGTTGGACGCAAAAATTAGGATTCGGTTGTCTTCTCCAACACCGCAATTGAATAACAAAAACTGCTCATTATTCACTTTTTGCTAGTAGACCATAGGCAACTCTGGAATATAAGCTCTGTTTACAGGGTTGCCAGGACGTTCGTTTAATCTCCATTGGTGATGGGTTGTTCTGCGCATGTGGTTAATTGCTGGTAAATTTACTGATGCATCTCAAATTTCTTGAAATGCTTCTTTAAGATTTTTCTGCGGTGCATTGTGTGGCCTTGATCACGAATGTTGCTTTTAATACGAGTAACTGTCACAAACTGTATTGGAAGGTTGGTGAGTTTGTTCATTAATGTCCTGGATTATCTTTGCTTTGCATTGTTTTTTATTTCCCCTCAGCACTCAAAGGATCTAACGCCATTTGCCAGATCTATTTGGAAAACACAGCAATCAGCAAAGATTTTTCGCTGCCTTTTTTGCGATGCCACAAACTCCATCGTTGCTAATCTCGTCAGTAGTTATTTGCAAAAGAAAACTTTTCAGCAACATAACAAAAATATCAAAATATTTATGTTACAAATTTAAGCCAAAGCAGCTATAATGCGATTTTATACTGAGGTTACTTAAACTCAAAATGCTCAATATGTGTTGATGACCCTCATAAAAGCATAAAAACGCCTAATATTCCCAGAATTGAGTTGACTTTGTTTTCTGGTAAAGAGGCTATATTTCCAGGGGATATATTTCTGAGGGGTTTATTTCATAGGAGGTGTGTTTCCGGGGGTTTGTTGTACTTAGGTATATTCCTGGGGTATTTTTTAAAGGGGATAAACGTCCAGGAGTATATTTCAGAAGAGTTAATTTCCCGGGGCAATTTTTCCTGACACCAACTTCTTGATAATTGAAAACACGTAAATAACTTTTTAAGTATGCTAATTAGTTTATTTGAACAATGATAAAATTGGACTATGTTTCATTCTACCAATAATATCAAACATGTTGCCGCCCTCTTCATCACTGTTAAATAGTTCATCATCGTCTGTCAAATCATCCATGAAAAATCCGCCCGTTTTTACCATATTGATCAAACAATCTTCTCCATGACGCAAGTCTTTGAACAAGGTAATCCGTGTTTTCTACAGGTAAAAAAGTTTGCGCCACATTGGTTTTTGAGCGATTTGCAGTTGCACCTTACGATTTGGAGCAAATTCTCAGGCGCTACGTCGATATAAGTTTTTACTGGAATCAACAAATCACCATTCAGTGCCCAATCCCACTCGTC
>JAUZNK010033927.1:0-18341 GCA_035046665.1 Euphysa ruthae
AAAGGTTTACCTATCGAACTGAAAACAGCAAAGTTAAAAAAGGATGAACGAGTAGTATTATATGAAAAAACAACAAACATTATGGTGACACGTTGGAAAGATAAAAAAGATATCTATATGATGTATACTTGTGTAAATGATGGAGAAAAGGCAGTTATTAGAGGTGGTAAACCTAAAAACATCCCTCTAGTTATTATTAGTTATAACATGAATATGGGGGGTGTTGATAAAAATGATCAAATGAAGTCAAACGTAAGCGTGTGAAAAAATGGTACAAGAAAGCGTTCTGCCATGAATCAAGCTGCATTCAATGCACAAATTATATCTGTTAAGAAAGGTGGCACGTTGAATCTATTTAAATTTTGATTAAAGTTAATATCACAAATGTTTGAAAAATATGGGGTGTGTTATTCAAAAAAATCAAGTCTGATAAATCAAGTCCCTAAACCCCTGGTTTAGGGATGGACAACCCAATGAGATTGGCCGGTCGCCATTTTCCAAGCTATGTACCAGAAACTGATTAAAAAAAAAATCCTTCATGAAGATGTGCTGTCTATGCCCACCATTGAAAACGGTGAGTCACGGTTTATACGCACAGAATGTGATGTCAGACTCTGTGTCACACCATGTTTTAAAAATTATCACACGTTAAGTGTCTTCTAATGCGAATTTTTAAATATTTTTTAAGAAAATATTTTTTGGAGTATATTTAATGATAACATAAATCCAAAATTAAAGCGTTATTTGAAAATAATAAAATTACTCAATTTTTTTTAAATCATTGGACATTTAAGACCCACCACCATAAAAATTTTTGAACATTAAGCACCCACAGCTCAAAAAAAAAAAAAATATTGGACTGTTAAAGGGTTAAAATTGGTTTAATGTACAGAAAAAAAATTATCAAATTTAACCTTTATCATTTATAAGTTTACTTTCCATAGATTCTTGTGAGCTTCGATTCCAAAAGTCTCGGTCATTCTTGTCCCGTTTAGTAAAAATTTTTGTATCTCTAGAATCCTGGAAAGAGATTTTATATCTACCATCTCTTGAATCTTCATCCCTTGAATCTTTACTAGAACGGCTATCACGACTAAATGAGGGTCTCAAATCAGATTTGCTCCTAAAAAAATAAAGAAAAAAAAGGTGTAACCTAACACCTTATCATAAGCCTTTAAATAAGAATTTTGCTCCATACCATCACAAGAATAGAGAAACAAATTCATTAAAAATTATTTGATATATAAAATATTTTAAAGATATAACAAAATTAATGATTTTTACAAGTATGAATAACTAGCAACTAAAAATTATGGAGTGGAAGAACCGTGGGTATTTTTTGTATCGGGTTTACGATTCATCTATATACTAATAAATAATAAGGACTTAGTAATTTCATAGTCCCATAAAATTACACCTAATCAACTATAAAAGAAAAAAAAAATTAATAAATTTAACCTATGTTTTATAATAATGAAAAATTATTTCATGACGGCATTTTGATATAAATTCCGTTTTTTTGTTCAATAATTCTGATTGATTTATATATATAAAATTATAGCAAAATGTTTCATGTCAACGTAATTCTCCAAGTAATTAGTGATGCAAAACGTTTTGAAGTGTTTGTTCTGCATGTTTTTGATGAGAAACTTTTCTTTTTACATGATAAGATTAGGTGCTAATTAATTAAAGAAATGAATATGTAAAAAGTCTAAAATTAAAAAGTATGTATGTATAATTTTTAATATCAAATAGAATTTGACGAATTTTAACAAAAGCAACAATTATAGTAAGAATTTTATATATAATCAATTGTTTTATAATTAGCCAGCAAAAATTTATATTCATGGGAACATTTTGATATTTTTTGTTCAATAATTCTGCCTGGTTATACTTTTTCTTTCATTTCCCAGACAAAGTCTGAAAGAAAGTTGGGTTAAAAATATTTGGTTCAACCTATTGTTTATAGATACAGCTATTCGTTTTAAAATTTCAGGAGGGTGGTGAGAATCATGCTAATGTGTATAACAAATTATCATTTAGTCTTATATACGATTTTTTGTTAAATTAAATTTGACTAGGAAGTTAACTATTTTTAAATTTATTTCAATTTCTATTTGAAATCCAATTTTTTAGAACTGAATTTTTTTTTTAAATCTTTCCTGTTTGATGTTTGTTTTTATTATGTAAAACAATGAGACCATCATCGAGATTTAAAGGCCTATACATACCATTAAGTTTACACCAGAATTTATTACTTGTTAAATGATTTACATAATATATATATGTTTTTTAAACTGAATTTCTTTTTACTATAAAATGACGATTAATAACTGACCACTTATTCTGTATCATAAAGAATTCCACGTAATTTACAAAACAATAGTAATTCTTAGAATTTGAAAATATCAAATTCCAATGATTTAAAATATTCCACACAGCTCCAAGAATATTACACCAAAACCTGACAGTGAAATTTCCCCAGGCAAATTGCGATATATATTTAACAAAAAATATAAATCTTATTTTCATTAAATTTGATTTCTTTTTCAACAAATAAATATAATTATGTTTAACATTTACATTCAATTTAAAGAAAAAAGTTAGTTGCAATTAAATTTCTCCAATTTGCATTTATAGATATAAACAACATTCCAGAGAATTCAGATATAAAACAAAGTTTTTTAAATTATCCCTACAAACCACAAAATTTTTATCTTTTACCATGAGAAATCAAGATTCTCATCCATTCCTTTTATATTTCAAAACTAAAAATTAAATGATAAAATGTATTTCTATATTTTATCAAATTGTTTTTGATAATGAAATGTTATAGGCATGTTAAGATAAACAATTACGTACACACTTTTCTTAAAAAAAAAAAAAAATGCTGAAACATATTTCAATATTTTTTTATATTTTTTCTTTTGAAACTGCATTTGTTACAGTTTTTCAGAGATTATATCTGCAATGGTTATTGTTTAATTATAATTTGATATATTAGGGAATCTGGTTATTACTTTTTTTAGGACATATATAATTAACACTCAATTAAATCTGCAACTTTCATATTGCAATTGAACGGTCGCACATGTTTTTGTTTATAATTTCTTGGCCCTGTCATTGCTATGCTTTTCATTTTTTAACATTTTTTTTATATTAAAAGAAATTTTGAAAACAATGCTGTACTATTCTGAACTGTGACTTATTCTTTTTCTAATTTTCATTAATGTTTTGCCTGATAACATTCTTTACAAGCTTACTATATATGCAGATGACACTACTTTATACTTATTTTTAGGTAAGACAGACAATGCTTTTAATGTTATAATAGCAACTAATTTGGAAGATGATCTATGCACTGTTGTTAAATGGGTTGAGAAATGGTTGTTGTCATTTAATGCTTCAAAAACGAAGCTTCTTTCCATAAACCTAACGCACCATTTCTTTTATCTGTGCTGCTGAATGTTAGTGAACTCACTGAATATACGGAGATTCGATTATTAGGCCAAATGGTTACAAATAACTTCTCTTGGAATTCTTACATTAAATCCATTGCAAAATCTGCCGCCATTAAAGCTGGAGTATACTTTATACCTATAAAGCTCCATTCAACCATGTATTGAGTATTGGTGTCATCTTTCGGCTGGAGCCTCTTCTGTATGACTTCACCTTCTTGACTGAATTCATAAAACATATACTCAACCTTTCTTTGTTTAAACCTTCAAGCTCTTCCTCATCATAGAAATGTGGCTTCGTTAGTAAGTAACACCCTTACTGAATGAAGACTTCCTCAAAGACTTCAAAGGTTTTTATTTGCTGCTCATCGTTTAACTTCCACACAAACTTTTATTCCCATGTATTGCTCGCTAGTGAAGCTCTCTCATTCATTCGAATTAGACCTCTAATCTTTTAAATCCAATATCAATCAATATCTTTCTTGGTCTGTGTATGATCTGCTTTATTCTTCCTGTTTAGTAATGATTTCTGGCATTGAAAAAGTGATTTATTAAAAAAAAAAAAAATCTAATGTCTACCAACAAATATAGATGAGCAAATTTTGCCATCATATCAAAATAAAAAGTATCACTAATATAATATACAGTATATAAAAGATATTATTCTTATATCTATTAATATAAAATCTAACGATTCTAATGATTATTAAACCATTTAGTTCTAATAACTTTTTCACTTATGTATACGCCATACAGCTAAGCACAATTTTTACAGATAATGCATTTCAAAACAATGCTCGACACTAGGGTGTATGGTGTGTTTTTCTCCCAGAAGTATATCTTATGGCATTCTTTGGCAATTTTTCAAATTTTTATTTGATCTGATGGGGGAGCAAGTGTTATAAATTTATATTTCAATATGTACTTAAAGTGAGCAAATTCTATATAAAAAATCGTAACAAAGTGTATGTCTAATGAGCTATGATATCTTTTAATTCTACATTTCTTGAATAGCGTAAACAGCAACATATTGCATACGAAGACACATAAAACACACATAATTGATAAAATGTACAAACCTTTCATTGTAGTCTATTGGTGGTTCCCATTGTGATTGTTCAGTACGTTTATTATAATAGTACGTTTTCCCAGAAGAACTTGAGTGTTTCGACCAGTCACCATTTATCTAGATGCATTATAGATCATTTATCTTAATGCATTATAGATATGCTGCATGAAAGTCAAAAAAGAAATTGAAATTTCACCTAAAAATTACCTAATGTTGTCAACTGATAACAATAACTAAATTCAATTATAAAGATTTCTGAGAGAACTATTGATTTAAATCTTAAGAATTTAAGCCTTTCCTTAAAAAAAAAGGCATGATTTATGAACCTGAATTTGGTCAAAGTTTAGCCTATTTTATAAAATCAAAATGCTAGAAAAATATTTCAACATATGATAATTGAAATGTGCACTTAAAATGTCTTAACATATCCTCATATATAAAGTGGCAACAAATTATAGAAGAGGTTTTGAGAAAACTACATAAACAATGTTATTATACGTTCTGGTCCAGTACTGAAATATGGCATTTTTAAAGAGGTGGCTATATGGATCAAATAATACCCCATATGGGCATCTAACACCATGCCAAATTTAAAAACAAATAGCTGTTTGGCTTTTCATAAACATTTTTTTGAAACAAAAATTATGCAAAATCAGGAAAGCTCATGAATGCACTAGTAACACCATAACTTTATTTCCTTAATATGGTATTACATTTGTTTTGTCAATATCCGAAAAAGTCTCATTTTGGCCATTTTAGGTCTTCCCAGATGATTTTTTGCCAAATGTGCATTTTTCTTGAATATGGTCATCACGTACGCCATCTTTTATAAATATTCTTATGGCAATAACTTAGAAAACCTTTAAAACAGAGCAACAATCTTTAACTATAACACATAATTTGTTTTCTTCAAATTGAGAATAAAGAAATGGTTTAAACCACCTTTTCCTATCACTTAATTTATAACTCACAGAAGTTTTGCCTCATTTTCGTCCAGTAAATTTTTTTGCATTTTTTTTTTTGAAAAAAAAAAAAAAAAAAAAAAAAAAAAAATTGCAAACTTGACCAGTGATGAGACTTTGTTAAAAGGCTTTGTTAAGCAAAATGAAATCATTAATCTTTTCGTCCCTCTGATACCATGAACAATTTCTATGTTACAGACGTGTACCAGGAGTATTCTATTTTATAAATTTCAACACAATAGCCACACTTCAATAAAACTTTAATTGTTCTGATTTTTTAGCAAAATTTTAGGACCAATTCCATTTATTTCTTGTTATCATTATTATTCTCTGTATTGGAAAAAAAATAAAATTACTATTTTGGGTCAACAACTTGTAGAACCAGCAATATCAAACTCCAATCTATCACTTTGATTAAAAAAACTATAAAGCTAACAGTATAAGAAAATAAGGGAATTTATAAATTAAAAAATCACAATTTCATTAGGCAAATATAAACGTTCAAACTCAGTAAAATAACATTAGAGCACAGCCCTCTCAAAGAGACTAGCGCTCTCGTGCTCTTTCAGGCTACAGACAAATAAATTTTTCTGTGTGGTAGATCATGTGGGCAAGATGATAACAAATTAAAAAAAAAAAACGCTAGAAAATGAAATTACATAAAAAGCAACCACTGGTATAAAAGTATAAAAAGGAAGGGGGTGATTAATTTTATAATCCCATTTAACCCTATTTAATAATTATTATAACATCCTAAACGTTTTTCTTAATATAGATAATATAGATAAAGGCAGAAAATGATTAAATAGTTTGAGTCCAAGGTTACGACAAAAGACAGTTAAACCACAAATATAAAAAATCTGCAGATATTCTATTGAGAACACTATTAATAAAAAAACGATGTTTGATATATTTATGCGAAATAACGTATTCATAGAAATGTAATATTAATTCTATATGTCAAAATGTTATTAAATAAAAAATAAGTCATATACACTTACAGGAATTAAATGTCTATCAATTCTTTTTACAAAATTTAGTGACCATTTTTATTTATTAAATTGATCTCTAGAAAATTTTTGTTTATTTGAAAAAAAAAAGAAATTATTTTCTAACAACAGAATTATCGAACATAAAACTATTACGCAACTCTTCCAAGAGCACAAAGGTTAACTTTATGCTTCAAATGAGAAAAGAAAAAAGCTTATTGTTATACATTGTGTAAAAAAAAAAAAGAATTTTATGTGATAACAGAATGTTTAACACCTCAACATATGCATATTGTAAATATTTATTAAAATCATTAAAATTATAAATCTAATCTAAATCTCTTTGGACTGAAGTGACTGCAGATATATTCCATTGAAATGATTTTTGAAGTGCAAACACAGCTACAAATTGGTTATTATGAATCAGAAACGTATTTAGGCCGATTTTCACACCGGTGTACTGGTTTGGGTGCCCAAACTAATCAGCCCACACCCAAACTTCCCTGTTATTGGAAAATACATACTATTTTAATGAGTAATTTTGAAAGAATGTATTATACTTTCTTCAAATAATTATTTAGAAGCATGTCAGATAAAAGCCATATGAGTGATCAAAAGAATCAAAACAAAAACAGTTTGTTTCTTTAGTAAAAACGCTAGAATAAATTATATTTGATTTGCTTATATGCCTTCCCCTCTATTTATATTAGCACAATGGTAACAAGCAAACTTTCTGAAAAGATCATCCCATACAACCTCTAGTATAAAAAAGAAGTTTATAAATGTGATAAAATAATTGCATCAAAGCCTATTATATAATTATCATAACACCATAACCAATGTTTTTTTTTTTTTTTTTTAATATAGATAAAGGCAAAAAAAAATTTAATAGTTTGAGTTTAACTTTATAATTACGCAAATTTAATTCCAAGGTTAGTTAAACTACAAATATAAAAAATCTGCAGATTAAGAACGCCATATAAAGAAATTGATATTCGATGTATTTATGCGAAATAAAGTATTCGTAGAAATTCATAATAATTCTACAAAATAATCTACGAATAAAGTGAGCATATTATATTAATAAATTGATAATCAAGTAATTTTAGTTGAAACAAAGACAAAGAAAATTTTTAAAAAATGGGGGTTACTTTTGCCATTTTTAGATGGTCAAACACTCCCTTGCATATAGAGTCTTTACAAGTTTTAAAAAAAAGGGATTTTGATTTTGTCGCATACATCAATGGAACATTGCAATTTAAGCTAGCCACTCTGCAAGCCTTATTTTTTTTGCAGCGATTTAAACACTGTTTCAAACTCTTCATAAGTTAAAAAGTAAGCTTATAGTCTTTAATAAACTCTTGATTTCTTGTTAAATAACTTTCAAATGATTTATTTACTGATTGAATTTCATTTGCTAGATTGCTTCCAATATTTGAAAAAACTCATTAAATTCTGTCGCTATTTCTCTTCTGTCATAAGTATTTCCATTTTATGTTTTTAATAGATCACTTTCTTTTAATTTTATATAATATGAAACTGGTTTGGGGTCCCAATAATGTGACCCCTTTAACACTATTACTGCCCGAGCGGTCGTCACGCAGTCACTATTGTCTTTAATGAGAGGACTGAGAGCAAAGTTCTAAAAAATCTTTGTACATACAGCATTATAGCCCAAAACTTAAAATTCCAAACAAACACCCTTGAACCATTTTACCAGAGCAAATGAAATAATACCTGAGGACTTTCGTTTGAGTGTATTTCTTTACCTCGATCTAGAAATTAAGATTAAAATTGTATTAAAAGTTTATAGTTAGTCAACCAAAAAATTTAAAAACCAGGCAGTCATATTCATAGTAATCAGCACATCTATTGCTACAATATAAGTTCAGATTAAAAAAGCTAATTTGACTGAAGAACTGATCAACCCTACAAGGTAAAAGTGTATGATTAAAATGTTATTCTTGAACTATAAACTCAACCAGGCAATATGAAGCTATAATTTTATGAAATAACAACTATGAAAAGAAATTCACTACAAAAATCTAACCAACGCAAGTGAAATCATAGCACTAACATAACTGTCTTAAAAAATTTCTAAGAGCCTTTTACCAGACAAAAAGTTTTTTGTATCCACTTTTATATGACTACTTCACTTTATCAAAATTTGAAAAATAATTGCATAATTGCCAAAATGAAAAAAAAATAAATAAAAACCAAATAAAAGTTGCATTGCATTCATTTCAGTACTGAAAAATTAGCTTTTGATAGGTGAACATTTCTAAAAAAAAAAAATGTCCTTAAAAGCTACAAAACTTTAATTTATTTGCTATTTTTTAAAAATTTTCACTTTTTATGTCTCTTTTTGAAGTATTTGGATGGATTTATTTGGGCAACCATACCATTCTACCAGTGCTAAAAGTGTTCTGGATTTGGTCGTATTATGCAAATAATATGTCATTTATCAAATAATGTTATATTACATAACAATATAAATATTAAGAACTAGAACTTAATGATAAAAAGTTTTGTGCTAATATAATTTTTGAAGGAATTATAAATGTAAAGAAGTTTTATCTGCATGGATTTCTATTAAATAAATTATATCAAGTACTAGCCAGGATCTTTATGCCGTGAAGCGGCATTTAAGAAAATTTTTTGCTATTAAGCCTTTAATAATGTTCTATAATGTCCAAAACAAATTAAAATTTCTGTGTTTAGTATATCGTTTGGTCGAAAGAAAAAATACATATAATAGATATTTGATCAACTATTTCCTAATAAAAGTAAGTAAGCATGAATGAATACCACAACCACCATATTGTTGTCTTTTATATTTTTACTATTTTCTAGTTAATCTTATTATCTCCTCATTTTCAGTATTGCATTTTGGCTATAATGAGCATTTTAATTGGGCAGAGTAATTTACAGTGTTTAACTAAGTAAGATAAATTATAAAGGCAGTGTGGTCTAGTGGTAGCACATTTCCCGATAATATTGTATTGTAATGGAAAATTTTGTTGGTTCAAATCCACTTGAGAGCAAAAACAAAAAATTTCGCTATCGATTGTTGCTGTAACACCAATGGGAGCCAAAGCCCATTCCATAATAAGATTACTTAGATCTTCTTCCAAATTAAAAATTTTCATAACCAAACACAATCAAACATAATTTTAACAAAAAATAACAAATAGAAGGAAGAGTTAATGCTATAAAAACAAGTTTAAGTATGTTGTTGTTTTGATTCTTATTTTTTTTTTATCGAGTAGAATAGAATTTAACGAAGTGGTGAGAGATTTAAAGGGATTCCAAGGTACTTCGGCAATGTTAGTCTTTATTTAAGAAGTTATGAAACATTTTAAGACATCAAATTTTCATTTATATCTTCAGAAGTAACAACAGTTTTTAAATAATCTTTAGTAAAGTGATAGATATCTATGTCTTTAATAATTAATCACAAAAACTGAATTATATTTTAGACAGATGGCTAATTTCAGGTCATTTTAGGTTTTTGGAGAATGTGGAATATGTTTCAGCTTTTCGGTTTTCAAAGAAAACTCACATGAAAATTTCAAGGTTATTTGAAAATTAAACCTTGATTTATTATCAAAAAACCAAAAACATAAAACAGCTTGGGACTAGCCACCTGTAAATGGTAAAAATAAAAATTTGGTACAGAATCAACAAAAATACAAACATCTATAACTATACAAAAAATTATTTAAAAATTTTAAAAAGTTTTTGAGACAGAAAATGTGCCGTAAGCAACTGTGATGTAATCAATAGTTTCACACTATAGCCCAAAACTTCAAACACATATAACTCGAGAGAGCATAAGTTTTTCGATGAAAAAAAAAGTATTCTTCATCATTTTAAAAACTCCTTAAATAGAGACCAACATGCCGAAGCAACTTGAAGTACCTTTAAAGTAGCAGAGATAAATAACAGATTAGCAGACCCCACACTACAAGACCATAGCTAGAGCTCTGTAATTACATATTATATACACCACCATAAGTAAAAGAGTAGATAGCAAGCCATGTTTGTGTCAATTATCTACGCTTCATCCACGCTTATGCATAGGCTATCTACAAATATGTGTAGGTCTACTACACTTATTTGTAGGTAATCGACACTTCTGTGAAGGCCAACTACACTTATGTGTAGGCCATATCTATACATATGTGTAGGCAATCTACACTTATGTATGGGCAATCTACACATATGCATATGTCATCTACACGAATGTGTATGTAATCTACACTTGACATTAGATTGAATATCCACATTGCGGATAAGTTGAATCGTACATATTTTTGTTTTTTTTACTTCCGAACTTTAAAATTAATTATGCGCTGTTCAATTTGAAATATCATAGACCTGAAATAATTTGTAAATTAATTAAGCTAAAATTTCAGAAACACCTAGGTGTAGATGACCTACACATAAGTGTAGATGGCCTACACATAAGTGTCCATTACCTATAAATAAACCTACACATAAGTCGATAAGTGTATATGATTGACACAAACATGACACTGTTGTGTCACCCATGTATAGATTATGTGCCAATGTTACTGTTATCTACGCTTATATTTATTGTAGTGATATATGATACATTATAACAAAAAAATATTTAATCAAGAAATTGAATGAAAAAATTTACTTATGTTCCCTTGAGCATAAACGACTATAAATAATATTATGTCATCCTAACAGCTTATCATAATTTATACCGTAAAGTAAATTATAAGCAAGATCTATAAAAATCATACAAAATGAGTAGTTTGGCATAGATCGCATCGTTGAAGGGAATTCTTTTAAATAAGAACTTACCTTTTTTCCTTGGTATTTCATACGTTGATTTGTGTTTTGACTTTGGAGAATCATATGTACGTTTCCGATTACTAGGAGAGCTGTGATTACTGCGTGGCTTTAATCTATAAGAATCATCTGGACTTCTGGAGTTGTGATGTGATCGTTTCATGTATTTATCTTCAATCTATCAGTTAAAATGCGCATTGTTATTTTAATCAAAGAAAAAGTCTTTCACACAACAATTCAGTAAAACAACAAGCCTTACTTATAACAAAAAAAATTATCTCTATGAAATTTCAGAATATAAACAGGTGCAAATTTTTATAAGAAAAAAAAATTTTGCTGACAAGCTCTTCAAACGGTAAACGACGTCTATATTGACTTCTCCATAAAATTTTATTTCAGAAAAGTTTGGCAGTATGGTAGATTTAGAACTAGTTCGGCTGCAGTGGAAGTTATTTTTACTAGCCAAGTTTGAGACCTATAAGTTCTCCAAACTCATAGGCTCATATTTTTGATGAAGAGTTCCTATTTTATCTAATATCTTTATTTTTTCCTTTTTCTTAAAGTAGTATCAAGTATGTAATTTTGCTGATGATAACACTATATATGCCTGCGATATATCTGCTAATTTAGTTATTACCAAAACAAAAGCTGAATTAACCCGTATATGAACTTGGTTTTCTTGCCACTAACTCTTCAAAATTCCAACTAATGTTTCTTAGTGAAAAAAGCCTGAAGACAAATCATGTTTAAATATTTTCAAAAAAAAGATTTTTGCAAAAAATGAGGTTGAACTGTTAGGAGTAAAAATTGATAACAAACTTTCTCAGTCCTCGCAATTAGGGAAAAGTGCCTCGGCAAAAGATTGCAAAGATACATGCATATTGCTTCGACAAAAATTGTTTTACGTCACCAGTTTTTCTTTTTATTTTATCTTAAAATCTATATTTTAAGTTGTATCTGCTTATAATGAATGAATAAATTAAAGAGAAAGAAAATATAAATTATTTATGTTTGCTTTTATCAAACAGACAGCCTGGTATAAATTTGTGATATCGAAAAACTCTACCACTGAATTTTTAATTAAATATTTGTCACATGCTTGTTAATACTTTGACTTGTTTCATCATTAACGTATTAAAAAAAGTTTTACTTACATACACTAAATATCTTAAAGCAGGGTTAGCAAATGTGCAGTAAATGACAAAATATGCAAGATTATAAAAACTTACTTATAATGAAAAAATGAAAATTTAAAGAATGAAAACTATTAAAGGAAAAATAATAAATCTTTTACGTGACATCAGTCAGATACATGTTTACAATATGCAACTAAATTATTTTTTTTTCAGCATATTTAAGGTAAGATTTTTAAAACTATGGAGAGACAGATATTCATAATAAAATTACACTATTCTGAGAAATAGATCTAATTTTCACTGAACTACTAATTAATGGCCAGGATACAGTTTGATTGAAAAAAACATGTATATATCATTTTTTTTGCAAAATATTAATTTGTTTTAATATATACAGAAAAAACATGTATTGTTATTTTGCAAAAGATTTTTTTTTTTAAAGAGGCTAGACAAGAAATATGTATTATTTCTTTGAAAAAAATTAGATAATTTTATTTTTTCAAATGAGATTACTATAAAACTTTAAAAAAAGTGATTTTTGTGAATTTTCGGTTAGCAGTTTTATTTTTTGAAATGATCTTTTAATTTACAAATCCCCGCGTCTCGAATTTATTTTTCTTAAAAAGTCTAACTTAATAGCTGGCCTTGCAATAAATCCTGAGCAATTGCTCACGCTCGCGTAGAGCTCGGGTAAATTAACTTTACCTGAGTGTTTAATAACTCATGTGAATTTATTGCTTGAAAAAATATATATATTAAATATTTTAACATTTTTACAATTAATTAATACATTTATTAAATATATTTAAGTGATCATCGACGAGTAGATTTCAATACTATCTCCTTCCATTTTTATGACAATCAGTTTTAGGAACAATTTTAATAATTAAAACCCGCATGAGTAAATGCAAATATTTTTTTGCAATATACTCTCTCATAACAAAAAATGGATACTACTATTTACTTTGTTTCTTTTAGTAATATACTTTATATTTTGATGTATACTTTACTGGCACTCATTCACTGTATTTTTAGGATATTTAATGCAAGTTATAATAATCCAAGTAACTGTGATTCTTAATAATCAAAACGAATTAAAAAAAAAAAAAAAAATTTTTTTTTTACAATAAATAATCTTGTTTAGAAAGATATAAACTTCCTGCCATAAATATTTATATTTCAGTTGATCATTTAAGTTGGTTTTAAACACGGTAAGTATATAAACGTATTTGAATATCATTGAATAATTAACTCTTGTATGCAGGTTTATTTTAAATTCGATTGGAATTCTAATTCTATTTTTCATCTCTGGTTTGTTTACACAGTGCAGGATGAATAAAGACAAAGAAATTAAAAAAAAAAAAAAATATTTTGTTTTAAACAAGCTATGAAAAGCTAAGTGATGAAAAAAAAAAAAAAAAAAACATTAAAAAAAGATATGTAATTTTGTTTTCAGTTTGGCTAAGGCAACTTCGACATTCGTTTTTACATCACTATATCGACAACTGATATTTAAAGTTATGGTCAGAGTTGGTTGATATTTTTGCTGAATATTATGAGTATGCGGTTAACCTTACAGCTGATGTTTTAATTATCTGAAAAATATGTGTATTTATTCATTCCACTTTTAATTTAATTGTATTTTGAGAAATTATTTGTTTCTTGTTGTTTCAATTCGTTGGTTGGCAGAAACTTTGTTTTGTTCAAAATATTGGTTGATTAAAATATTGTTTTAAAGTTTTAAAGAAAATCTTGATTCATTAAAATATTGTTTTGAAGAAATATATGCAATATTTGACAAAAAATATTTCGGCCATAGCATACAAGCAGAAATTAAGACTGAGAAATGCAGCATTTCAATTGCAGCTCAGTACTGGTGTTTGGGTTCACCATTTGAACGTCCCCCAGGCTGTTCTGCTCAGGAATAAATAGTGCAACTATCTGAATCTATGCAATACAATGTACAATGCTTGTGTAAAAAAAGAGTAACTTATCACCATTTTTAGACCCGCGTAATCGGCTTATGCAATATCCAAGTAATTGGAAGTTCTGACTACGTCATAACAGAACCCCATATTGTCGAGTGATAACACTCGCCCCATTTACTTTACATGAGTTATTAACTACTCAGGAGGTAGTTTACTTATGGCAAGGCCTGAAAATGTTGCCATTTTGAAAAAGGCGTTTGATATTTTGAGCCTAGTCAAAACCTTGACGAGGTTGAAAGGCGTGCGATTGAGCGCCTCATCCAGAAAGGCCTGAGTCCAGGTTTTGCTCGCTTTCACTTTGAAAACGATTTTCGAACGGCAAGCGACTTCTCATCAACTGAAGACCAATTTTATTGAATTCTCTGTAAAATTTTGATTCGGAAAAGTTTGGCAATTGAATAGATTTAGAATAGGTTTGGCTTATCAAACGGTTTCAAAACATTGGGAAAAAAAGGGCTGACAAAAAAACGCAATTGGCTTGAACTTCATTTTTATGCGAATTAAATGGAAATGAAGGTGAAAAACCTTACAAGAAGACAGCGATGTTGATCTGATGATGTTTGTTCTGCTCCAAATTCTAAAATATCTAGACATCCTCCTGGTTTTGATATGTGTAGATGGGGATACTGTACTTGGTGATAATATGCATCCTTTACCAGTATTAATAACCTTAACAGGAATTTATCTTGAAAAGCCTGACAATCTGAGTTGATTTTTAGAATTTATGTTTATGGCTTTTGAATTTAATTATTATACAATTTATGGAACAATAACACATCTCAATGACACATATTTATTTGTATCTAATTCTTCCAAAAATTACCTTTGTAACGATGTTTTTTTGTTTTTTTGGTTGATATGTTTTTAAAGATAGCGCTTGGTGTGTGAGTATGGATATGGTAATTTTTTTTTTCTTCAAAAACCCAATAGTATAAGCTAAAAAATAATATAATATAATATAACAAGTTATGACCAATACTGTAAAGAGAGATTTTTTTTTTTTTAATGGCTGGGTTTTAGACATTAGAATTTTGCCTAACGCACGCAAGGGTTAATTAATAAAATTAATCAAAGGCAGTGTGGCCTAGCAGTAGCATATTTTCCGATAATATTACATTGCAATGGGAAATGTTGTGGGTTCAAATCCACTCGAGAGCGAAAACATAAAATTTTCGCTATTGATTGTTGCTGTAGAAAAAATAGGAGCTTCAAATTGAGCCACTGCCTGATTCATTTAAACATTTAAAAAGAAATCTTAAAAATTTTTAGTAATAAATTATATTCTGGTTTTTAAGACTTAAAACGTAATATCTAATGAACTAAAATGCAAAATTGCTAAATTTCTTTGTGAATATTCTGTATTGATATTTTTGTGTTGTATACTAGGATTTACCAATTTTCTTTTTTATTATATATTTTGATATTTTTGTTAATTCACGTGAAGCACCATTCTACCACTTTTAGAAAATCTTTCACAAAAATAAATTTTCAAATGCAACACTTTTCATCCTAGAATACAAGCTGCATCCTACAGACACACATTTTAAGAAAAATTTTAACCAAGTGGCATTTAAAGTTTCAGGATATAGTGTTTTGAAATATACACTACTTCATGCATAAATTATGCAATAACTATGCGAAAATCTAAAATTTCATCAAAATTTCCATTTTATTTCGGTCCTAACACATCTAATAAAAAAAGGTTTATTGCGATTTGCAGTACAGTAATTCCAATACCAGGATTGATGTCGAATGGGTCGCACGTGGATTAGAACACTCTTTAAATTGCAAAATCAAAGACAAAAATATTTTTTAGCTAATGTAAATATTAGCCAAGCGATTTAAAAATAAAAAATGATGAAAATTTTGAAAACAAAAATATACAACACACTTTTCGTAAAAATTTCTGCCATAAAAATAACAACTTCTGCTCTTTGTACATGTTTGAAATGGCCGCCACAGCCATTTCAGGTGGAAGTGAAGTATTTGCGTTTTGTTTGGTAGTGTCGTCTTCAACTGAATGCGAAACCATGCGAGATTGGATATATCCAGATGACGTAATCTCTCAACAGTATCAGTGATTCAAACAAAATAAAGCCGAAAAAATGATAAACATGATACACACTGCATACACCAAAAATTTTATAATAATGATCTTGTTAATTTTTATGTTTTAAGTGGCGAATTTAATAAACTAATTGTTGTTTATGTTATGATTGTTTCATAACATCCAACTATCGATTGTTGTTAGCAAAGCATGACGTTTATCAGGGCTCGAATTAGCGATTCGCTAATCACTTCTAGACATTAGCAAATCAAATAAAATAAAACTGATTGAAATAGTGAGTCAAGTTTTCTTCAATTTTTAATTTGTTTTTACTTTGTGTGTTTATTTTATTTCTTTACATTGATACAGTTTTTTTCTTCGCCCAATTCATTTGTAGCTTAAATTTTACCTTCGTCTTCTAGGAACAGCTCAATAATTTTTTTTCAGAGATTATTTAAATATATATAAATTCATATACACGATACTCTTTTTGCTATTAATAACAGAACTTTTTTACTTCATTCTTAACAAAAATTCACCAAATAAAATCCCACGATATTTTAAATTTATCATAAACAAATAATAAAATTTATGTTAGTAAATTTTTCTTTGTTTCAACTACTTCATTATCAATTACTTGATATAACAAACTATATTTGTTTATTCACACTTTATCCACACATTTTGTAGAGTAATTATTTCAATAAATTCGCTATTTCACGTAAATACAATGTTTTTAATCTCCAGATTATTTTATAGTTGTGGTCTATCTGTCTCGTTGCTAAAAATGGGTAACTCAATTAAATATTTATGTTTTTACTTTTTTTTTTCCACAAAGCATCAGTGTTGCTATATAGGTCCAAATAGTTTTTATATAATAGAGATCAATTTAATGATCTGATTTTAAAAGCGTGATGAGTTTTACTTTAATAATTCAATTCGACTAAAATGTAATTATCTTTGGAACTTTGTGTATACAAACAATATAACACAATTGGGTCAACAACTAATGTTAACCAGGGGGAATTCACCATGGAAATGGGGACAGAAATTCTCCTGGAGCCAAATATATCAACACGATATAATACAATTTTACAGCAATAGTGGTTTTAAAAGTTATTTTCTAAACTTCATTTGTTATGATGCAGCTCGTAATTTGCAAGGTGGTCCCACATGAATATATGTTTTAAATAAACATACAAAAAATAGAGAGGTTGGTCGATCGATATTATACAAAAATAAAGTGATTATAATGAAGTTTTTGCAGTTTTAATAGGATGGGTAGTTCATGAATAATTAATTAATAGTTTAAATTGAAGTAAACAAAACTTAATAATTGCTAAGAAACAAAGTTAAATCGTAGACAAAAAAAATATATATTTATTTTGCATTCCTGACACGCCATTCCTGACAAGGCCTGCAGGTGGTGGTGCAAAGGAAAGCTGTGTTACCAGGATTAGAAATGGGTGGAAAAAGTTTAGAACCTTTGTTAATCGCTAAAGCGCTTTCACTACGGGCAAAAGGTAAACGCTATAATACGTAAGTGTCATATGGCGGTGAGACTTGGGCAGTTAGAGAAAATGACCTAAACAGGTTTAAAAAAACAATATGATGGTAAGATGGATATGTAAGGTAAATTGAAGGATAGCAAATCCTCTCAGGAGCTACGTGAAAGATCTGATCTTGAAAGTGTTAAGAGTAGTACGTCAAAGATTATTTTAAGGTGGTTTGGCCATGCTGAAAGAATGGATAACGAATTTGGGTTAAGAAATGAAGAATAATAGATGTCGAACAGAACCGCGGGAAGGGTAGACCACAGATGACTTAGGAACAGGATGTTAAAAATGACCTTAAACAGAAAGGGATTC
>JAUZNK010033938.1:0-18341 GCA_035046665.1 Euphysa ruthae
TATCAACAACACATCGGTCTCAGGAGATTCTATGTACAACTCGTCTTCTTTGTTGACGGTGAGTGCATGGAGCAACGTTATGGTACAGACTTCTTCTTGACTGTGCTCTATCTACGTGATAGGAATATATACGTTTCCAATGGATCGGGTATTGACGGTGACTATGATTGCCCTGGTCCATGTGAGACTGCAATCGTACAATTTCATTGCTAAATACTCTGTCAATTCTGTTTTCGTACGAATGTTGCAAAGAAATCTTTTAGTTGGATATATTGAATTAAGTTGGAATCATTTATGTGATAATAGGTGGTCTCCCCTTTAGTTCGTTTGAATCTCATTCGTTCTGCAGCTGCAAAATCTGCAAAAGATAAAATCTCAGATTGTTTTTATGCGTAATGGATTGAAGTAATGCAAATGGGACTAATGTATGACGCCACAATGACGTCATATTTTATCACGTGATGTCATAATTTCGTCCTAATGATGTTGTTTTGTCGGTTTTTCCGATAGGAAAAAAATAATGAAATCGCAGTTTCTAATACAAAAGATTTTTCTTTGCTTGGAACAATAATCATGACTAAATACAGTTTTTAATTATTTATTGACGCAAGTGTTGCATTTCAAAACAGCATGTTTAATGCATGTAGAGCGTTCACAGAACATACAAGCTGTTTTTATTTTGTTGTTCAGATTGTTTCTCTTTTTGCGGAAGTCTATTTTTTCTCAATACACAAATGAGATCTTTTTCATTTGGGTAAGGTTTTGGAAGTGTTTGCGGTTCCAATGTATTACCAAGCACACTTTTTTTTTCACAATTTTAGCACTAAATTGTTGCGCATTCACCTCGTAACGTCTTTTTACCTCTGGAAGGATAAGTTTTTCCCCCAAGCTTCACTTGAATTCAAAGTTGGAAAAAAGTTTTTGATGCACTTCATCAAAAACTGTTCTTGCATTTCTTATGGCAGTGTCTAATACGAAGGCAAATGCATTCATTAGCCAGCGTCTGGTTTTGAAACGAGTCGAAATATAGGATGACACACAATCGACAACATCAACCCCTCCTTTTGTTTGTAAAATGAGGTCGCACAAATCTTTTAAATCAAATGCAAGGATAACACTGCATTGCAATGGCTTCTCTTTTAAAGAGGAGTTGGTTTTACTTTGGTATATGTAAGAAAAAAAATTACACATACATAATCAAAATAAAATTCCCAAAGTTATGCAAAACACACTGAAAAATGCTGACGTCATCAAAATTTAGTGACGTCATCAAAACGCGAAAAATACTCGAGGATCACTATATTCAACATCCATGAAGAGATAATGGTTATAAACGGGTCCAAACCAGTTTAAATAGGTGGGGGTAAATTTACCCCCCACACTAGTAAAACAAGGGGTCCACCTCCACCCTAGTAAAATAGGGCTAACAAGAGCCACTGCGTCGAACACTGCTGCCTTTCTTTTTGTTAACATGCTGAGATGAAATGAATTTTTCGGTGTCAATGTTTTCAAGATCAGGTTTAGAAAAAAGTTGAATTAAAAGCACCCCACGTGCTTGTAACAGTTCTTTCCCCACCTGGTAAACGAAATGTCTATATCAACCAAGCACGGGTCAAATACTCGCATATCTTGTTTTTTTATGAAGATCTATATGGTAGTTTAGTAACTTTAGGTTTGTGACAAGTTAATATTTTCGGTTTATAAGAGTAGTAATCGGGAGTTTTGTTTGTGCGGTTAATTGCAATAAGCCTTTTTATAACTTCATTCTCATTCCTTACATCATCTTTATAAACTGCGATATGCTCCATGTCATATGTTCCATGTCACGTGCTCTATATCAAGTGTTCATCCCTGAAGAAAAGTCAATTTTATCAATAGCAAATTAAACAAGTTCGTGTTTTTTAACCACGGAGGAAAACATAAGTCATTTGAAGAGGTGCTTGCTTCTTGTAAAACGTTACCTGCAACATTTTTTTTTTGAATTTCCAACACCTTCTTGTAAGATCTACCAACATTCATCTAATCTAATTTATCTATGAGGACTTTTGACCTTGTATTGGTGTGAACATCTAACGCCAATCCAACGGAAATTGTATTGGTGTGAACATCTAACGTCAATCCAACGGAAATTGGAGTTTCTTTCCTTTGTTTAAAGTGTCATTTTTTCTTTGACATCATATAAAATTTGTCTTTCCGATTTAAAAACCTGAAAATAGAGGTGCTTCTGGTGATGTCTACATTACGATGTTCAGTTTTAACCACATTCTTTCCTTTTATAACGTGTTTACAAAATATTTTAATCAGGGTTGGAGGCTCATAGTAATCGAAAGTACCTAGAAAAATGAGAAAAGGTAAAAACCAAGAGCGAATTGTTGAGAAAGCCTTTAATGTATGATATGCAGCTAAGACTGATAGCTTATTAAAACATGAAATATTTTCGCTAAGTTCAGGCATAATCAATCAAATTAATCGAATTCAATTTAATACCACTCAAATGAGGATCGAAATAGGGGGTCAATCCACTTATGCGCTTGAATTGGTTTGAATACACCTGCTAAGGAATAAAAAATGGTTCTTTGCATCACATACTCAACCGTGTACTGCCAGTGCCAAAAAGTTTTCCATTTTTTTTTTTTTTTTTTTTTTTTTTTTGTGATTAGAATTGATTGATAGTTTCATTGTCTTTTATTATAAATTATCATCACCTTTTTCCAATTGTTACTTGAGAAAACCAATCAAAATATTCACCTTCAAGATATCAATTTTTCCTGTCAAAATAGTTCGTAACTTCCATAAATTAACCTACACGTTTTTATTATAAGAAACACGAGATTGGACTTCAGGATGGATGTTTTTTAAATTTGAGTTTGCTACATATTATAGGTTAAAACTATTATTTAAGCCTTTCTATTTCCAATATTCAAATAAAGTCGTAGTTTTCTTGTAAAAAAATAATGAAATTATAAACTTCTTTCTTGTATATAAAAAAGTTTACTAGGTTACTAGAAAAAAATATAACTAAACAATAGAGGGAAAAGGTATGGGGTTCGAGCCCACATGATGAATGTGTTTACTATAAAACTACCATCAAACTTCGGGCAACATATTATAGCAGAATTTAGATGGTGTATCTCTGCCCTAGTCCTGTGTTCCAAATTCGCATTGTATCTACATTTGTATGATAATAATATATAGAAAGAGTACCTAAGTTTATAGTTTTAACTATTTAAATTTATTATAAGTTAGATTGATATACTTCTATTACACGGTTTAGAAATTGCAGAACCAAATTTTTGGGTTGATTTTGGTTCAAAAAATTTTTTTTTACTTTGTGTTTCCCTATAAAAACGGATTTTTTTTTTTTTTTTTTTTTAATTGCTGTTTGGTTTTTGACTTAAGTGTCATCCTAAAACACTTTTATTAGGTTAGCTTACATATATCGCAATTAAAGACTATAAGAAAATTCAGTTTCTCGTTTCTATATCATTTTATTATATGTTATTTTAACCTACTGCTAATGTTTCAAAATCGCATATAAATTTTATCAAGCATAAGAGAATAGCAATATATGAGTCAGTTAGTTTCACATCTGACTGTTTCTTTTTTTATAGTATTTTTAAAAATACAATAAATGAAATGATCAAAAAGGAAACAAAGCTTTAGTAAAGTGCATTCTGGTTAAAAACAACAAAATTTTAGGTGACAGATTGACCAAAGTCACTCCGTCACAAACAGAACTTAAACGAGTATCAACAACGCATTCAGTCTCTGTGAAAAAGTTTAAGTTGTGTGAAAATAACAATGCGATAAAATTTTGCATTTTTTTTTTTCATTTCTTTCAAAGGTAAAAAATGTTTCCCAAATGTTCAAAGATGCACGTTGAATTAGTTCCATCGCTTAAGGGTTGCGCTGGTGTCGCTGAAGGGCTCGAGGGTTTTTGGCAAAAATGAGGATAGAGTCAAGTAATTTTTAGTAAATGTATTTGTAAAACTTAAAATGTCTACAGATATAGGCATTTGGAGAAATATTAAACAGATGGTAGCTCAGCAAATTTGGTTTGTAAAAAAATTAGAGCATTTAAAAAATGTTATTACGATTGAAATAAAGAAACCGATGTCACGGTTTGTGGCAGTGGTGAAATTTAACATTAATTTTCTTTTAAAATGTGTGGCATTTTTTTCCTGCTATTGGACATAATATAGCTATTATTGACCCAAAATTTTCAAGCTTTTTTCGTTAGTATAACATTTTCAACTAAAGTTTTACTTTAATCTATATTTCGCCTCATCAAGTAAACCCAAGAAAGCTTTTTATGTGGAAAATACTTAACTTCTTGTGATTTGGTAAAAATTATTTCAGACAGTTATTTTTAGTACAACCTGCAGACATGTAGTTTGAAAAAACTATTGTGAAGATTTTAAATCTATTGTTGCCAAAGAGGTTTAAGGTTGCCATTTTTCTAAATTTAGGCCTTCTACTATATCAATTATTCTGAAATGAGTTTTGAAAATTTCACTATTTTTGTGTTCTAAATTACAGCATGAAATTAGTTAAATATTTGTGAAAACAAATTTATTGCAGTAATACCTCTTTAATAAACTAAGACCACACATCACCTTAACAAAGTAAGATCACACATCACCTTAATAAAGTAAGACCACATCACCTTAATAAAATAAGACCACATCACTTTATTAAGACCACACATCACTTTAATAAAGTAAGACCACACATCACTTTATTGTTTAAAGCTATATTTACATTTAAGGAAGAAAGCATGAAACATTGATTTAGGTGCTGCCTATGACCTTGGGTCAAAAAAAAACCGATCTTTGTGAGATTTCTAAGCGTTCACATGTTGAAACAAATCCAATGATGAAATCATTGATGCCTTCTGTAAACTTGGCGAAGCTGAACAACTAAAAATTTGCGTTGCTTTCTTGTTTATTGGTTCCCATTTAGTAAAGACTTTGTATACCTAGCAGATAGTAACTGTATCAAGAAAATTACCTTCAACAAGAGCGGCACCTGGATTAAGATTATCAAGAAGCCTGTAGACCAAAAGAATCCTATGTCACAAAATCTATAATAAGAGTATGTTTGATGCCTGTGTTGACTGATTTCCGTTAAAAAATTTGGTAACACAAACTTTCAGAAAAGCAAAGCTTTTTGGTTCTAATATAACAATCCGATAAGACTTGACCTTGTGACATCTCAAAAACACATTATATGTATAAAAATCTACTTAGTAAAACTTTAAAAAGAACATTGGTTTTTTATTGGAAGTAAATAAAATCAAAACTTTTAACATGACACTTTGGACAATTTGTAGCAGACTGGGTACTAGGTAGTACATGCTAAAATAGCATTTTGTTTTAGTATATCAATAGAATTTTTATTTAATCCTTTATGTTTAGAACAAAGTAAATTATCCACTTGTAATTAAGTAATGAATGCAGGCAATCGAAAAGTTGTTTTATAGTTTTTTATTCTTATAGTATATTTTCCCTTCAAGATAAAATAAAAAGTAGCCAAAAAGCATTATTTGCAAAATTTGAGTGTTTTATTCTTTATTTGAGTCTATGTTCTTATTTTTCAAAACTGAAATTTTTTAGAGTAAACCAATGGTTTAATTACAGATTATATATTAACATCAGAAATAAGGATGATGATGAAAACATCGGATCTTTAAATAAATAATGAAAAAGGAAGACAACTGACTACAAACAAAATCAACAATAGTGGGAATATATGGAGCCACACATATTTCACACACACATTTCAATGCAACCGCAGGTCACTTTAGGAAATTTATTGACTCAATTGAATCAATTTTAATGAGAGGAATTAATTTTACTATTGCGGTTATTCAAGCATGGTAAAGAGCATCATTTGCAGTTGTAAATTTGTTTTCTAAATTGACACAAAGCAAAAAGCTAAGTACAACATATTGTTTAGAAAAAGAATAATTCATGTGGTTTCGTATTCATGTTTTATCGTCTGGAGATTATTCAAAACACCCGGTAGTTTATAAAGAACTTTTTCTCTGAATTTATTATTTTTAGATTAAATTTATGATTTTATACGCAAATAAAATCCCAATCTTGTATAGAGCAGTTTAGTATAACTATTGCTATTATGATGAAACTCATTTTTCGAAGAAGAGTTTAATCCATTTCAAATAGAAATAAATGACAATACATATTTTTTTAAATATCAGCCATCTTGAGAAATCATTTGCATAACAGTTTCTCTCGTACTTTGATCCATGTCATGTGATATAAGGTCATAAACATCTTTAGCTAGTTTGATTTGGCGAGTATTTGATAACAATGTTAATTCGCCAAACAGATAAACGCCCATCCCCTAAAAACAACAGTATACGACACAAAATAGAAATAGCGCTGTGAATAAATACAGCAATTATTTATTCGACCCCGGGATTAAAAATTCATTCAGTAATTTTAGAAACGTGTTAATAAATTTTAATGGCTTTTTTGCTCGCCGTAAATAAGAAATACAGCTTCAAATTAAGAAAAGTGTAACCCACGCTTTAAATCCTTCCGGTACATATAACCCTTAAGAATACTGAATACTGAATGATAACAAACAGGATAAAAAAAAATTAGGAAATGTTTATATTTTTGATCTTCGTTAAACAACATAAAATTCTAGTTTATTAATATATTAAACGACATTTCGTGCAAATTATAATGCAAATCACAATCAGGAGCTTTTTTAATGAGTAATATAAAGCACTTCGTGTTAATGTTACAAGCATATATACCTGATCATTTATTAGAAAATCTTTTACATCTTCATATTTGCTCACAAGTCTAAATTACACAAGAAAAAAAAAAAAGCATCATGGTACTGAAGTGCATCATGGTACTGAAGTGCATATTAAATTCACCTAGTCAATAATTTTGATATTTGTATAGAACATATGGAACAGATTTAAAAGAGCTATTGACTAATAAAACTTTAAACCCAACGAGAAAGATACTAATACGAAAAAATTTAAAGACATATGATTATCAGACGAAATTTTTGTCAATGTCAGGGATAAGAAATTAACAGGCAAAAATATAGGCCAAAAATACGCCTCTTCAACCCTCAAAGACAAAAAATAAAAACAAAATTGAAGAGTTCAGTAGAAGATTACGAAAGGTTTTCAGACTTAAAATTTTTTGGTATGATATATTGAAGAATAAAAATTCATCAGCAAATCAAATATTTCAGTAGAATCAGCATATGACTTCTTAAGAGCAATAGAAAGATTTAAAGATTTTTCAGGTCCAACAACTTTAACTAATTTATACCAAAATTATGAGTAACATAAAAAACTTTCCGAAAAAAAACCAAAATATGTCGTCTTTGAACCAAACTTGGCATATTAAATAGCTTGAGAAAAGATATTACCGTTTTTCAAAATAATTTCCTCTGATTTCATTTCTTAGACTAAGACATTCGTTTTAGCCTAAAAAATGTTTACTGCAAAGGTAGAAGACGTTAATGTATAATTAAGAATGAAATATTTTACTATCGTTTTCGATCAAACATGTCAAATTTCAGAATTAAGTTCTAAATTTTCTCAAAAGTTTACAGCTTATACCGTCTTTTAGAATTCTTTATTTCTTGGTATATGTTATTGAATAAATTTTAATTCTTGTTATATGTAGTTTGGCTTTATTTACATAGATAAGGCTGTTTCAAATCTGATGTCGGTAATGTCCCATTATCAAAATCGCTTGTTTAATTTTTAACAATCAAATCTTCATGTTTAATTCAAGCTGTAATTATAAGTATAGCGTAGTTTTCTTTTGTGAAAAATATAGTCTAAATGACAAAATTTTAACAGTATTTTAAAAACGAAAACACGAAAGGACTTTCATTCATTAAAGAAATTGAAAAATTGAAGCTGAATTAGAAAGGTGAAAAAAGATATTTCTGTGATATACCAAATTGGAACTGGCAGGTGGTTTTTTTTTTTATGGTAAACATATTTGAGTAACTTATTGTATGCGTACAGTTGTTTTGAAAATAACCCTAAGTTCACTTACAGGTGAAAATGCTTTAGAAAAACTTTAGCGATTCAAAGTTAATTTTGCTCGAAATGAGCTAAAAATTCTATTTTTCACAATGCTATTAAATAGCGTTTGGAGCCACCGTTTAGGTTCAGACTCATTGCTGAAATTCAGAACCAAGGTATAGATTCGAAGCTATCGCAGGAGCACCCAGCTATAAAATTTTTGTTACAGCACTCCATAAATGAATAGAACAATCTGCTACACATGCTAAGACTCTAATCTTATATTAAACACTTGTTTTCCTTGAAGCATTTGTAAGCAGATAATAATAGCTATAAATAACTATAAATATAACCTGGAGGAAATGACAATGAAGTGATATTAAATATTATTTACAGTCATATTAAGGTTATTTGATTTAAATTTGGTGGCTTATACTGATTTACTGATTGATGTATACTTACTGATGCTTAACTATCAGTTCACACCACCGATGTCTCACCTAGTATAAAAACAAAAAAATTATAATTTTGAATACCATATATTTATTACACCTATCTTCGCCAACTAAAAATACTTATACCCATATGATATGATGTTTTTCTTTATTAGGAGTGAGTTTATAAATTCAAAAATATTTAAAACCATTATTTTGTGAAAAAAATTTTACTCAGGTGTTTGGAACGAGTTTAAAGCAAAATTAATCGGCTAAGTTTGTTTCAACTTGGATAATAACATCGCTATGTCGTTTTAAACAATTCAATCAGCACCCTCTCCAAAACACTTAAAATCCTATAAAAAATAACGTATTTCTCGCCAGATCTTTGCTAATTCTAAAAATTATAAATTGAAGGCGTAAGCTTAACCTATGATAATATTCTAGGCTGTTTCTTTATTTTTGGATACTATTTCTTATTTTCAACACAACATGCAGAAACATGTTGTAATTGTTATTACAAAAATTTAATCTTGTTTTTATATTTATGAAATAAATCTTGAATAAATTTTAAATCATTCTAATAGACAAGAACTGTATGAACCAGAAATAGCAACCAAAGACATATTGTCCAATGTAAACGAAAAATCTCACGTGTTTCTTTTTTTACAACAGGTTTCTCTAACCTCCGAAAATATTGATTATCAAATTAGTATAGGAGCAAAATTTGATTTTAAATATTTTAAAAAGCAAACCAAAAAAAAATTAAACCAGTTGTATTAAGTGGTACACTCAGATAGTTTAATCGGTAGAGCATCTGACTCCCAAATGCGAGGCCTTGGGCCAAATCCGGTTATCGTTTATTCAACGTATGAGTAGTATTTCAGCGCGATGAAGTTGAACTGGTGTCGTTACAAATTTCTTGACAAATTCTTGAGGAAAATTAAATAATTTAATTTTTAGTAAAAATTTGACTCTGGGACATGGCAATGAAAACTTTGGGTTGGCATTACATGCAAAAAATTGTAGTAGATTTAATAGCTCTTTTATTTCACGAAAACTAAAAAAATATATATATATATATCAAAAACTGATTTCGTGAAGATTTGAAAACTGTTACTTTTAGGCTTAAAATGATCGTAGTTGGAAAAGATGAATTTTCTTTTAAAGAATCTAGCCTGTCGGTATTCACGCTTGGTGGCCTTAAATCTGCATGTAAAATTTAAGTATAATTTTTGTTTGGATAGAGAAAACAGGAAGCTGGAAAGAATTTTTATGATAGTTTATATTTTTACATTAACAACAAAGAAATAATTTTGTTGATGTATTCTTGAATAATTATTTCTTTTATTTAATATACTTTCCACGACAGAAAATAAATGATGTAAAGTACTGTGGTCAAAATTTTATTACATAAATTCAATTTTATTATTTATAACTCTTACCTCTGCATTTCTCTGTTTAAAGATAAAAACCTGATTTAACTGAGTGAAAGTCTGGGGGAGAATTTGATCGATGTTTAGAAGGTACTCCAGCAAAAGAACCAGTTGGAAACTATTCTAAAATATATTAAATCTTAATAAAGGTTTCTCATCAGAAAAAACCATGTAATTATCAGAACATCCAATTATAAAATCTGTTAAATTGTATAATTACTAAGAATAAGCATTGTACTGAGGTACAATCAAATAATGGAATAAAATAACCAAATTAGTTTAATACTTTAAAATATAAATTTTTCTGACAGAATTTTTTTCATCTATTGAATATCTAATACTTTAGAAAATAGGAACTATCCAAAAAAATCCGTATGAGGCATATGGTAAATTTCTTTTTTACAATATTTCTTAAAAAATTTTTTGGTCCTTCTAAGATGTATTAAAAAGAATGTAAATAGGACCAATTTCAGTTTAGTATAAAATATTGCTATGAGTCTGGCAAATTTCATGCCTACCATACCAATCTATTCGTAACATGTTTCTTTGTAGCTTGAAACTACAGGTGTGCAAAAAACATCTTACACAAGAATTTTACGCATGTAAGCTCGCAAAATTAATAAGACCCATTAAAAATTTAAGACACGCACGTACACTATAAATTAGAGTCACCTAAGGAACTTGAATATGAGAATTATGCAGGCAAACTAAAAATTGGGCTACTCAAATAAGTTTACAGCTGGATACCTTTCTTTTATTATGGGCTGACCGGTGATATACCCATGAATCTAGGAGATTTGCCAACCAAGGCTAATACCCTAATCAAGTGGACTATCTGCAGTAGACATTAAACTAGTTTTTACATCTAACACGAAAGTATTCAAAACGAAAATTACCAGACTGAATTGTTAAAACAATATTAACCATAAAAAATTCAACATCATATATTAGTCTGACAAAAAAAAAAAAAAAAAAAAAAAATCTCTAAATTTCTAAAATGGCCTCTTCTGAAAAACAGCACCTTGCGCTAGTTTACATGTTTAGGGTGTGGTCTTTAGGAAAATTTTCAAAGCAGCTAACATGTCATAGTGTCCTCTGGGGTCTAAGCCCCCCCCACACCAATAATTCAGCTCTTCTCGCAAACCGAAAAAAAATTGGATGTATAGGGACTAGACCATTGGGCCAAACAAAATTACATGAACTAGTAAAATATAAAAAGATGAAAGCAAAGGTCGTTTTGGGGCACATGTAAACATTAACTATCTAGTAAAGACGATTCCCATCTGTCATCTTTTTCTCTCACCGATAAAGGTCTTTTAGTGTTGACGCTTTGTCTGTTGCTAATATCATTAATTTTTATTACAGTAATATTATAGCAAATTTAAGCATTTTTCTTTGAGAGGACAACACTAGTAATTTTATAAAAAACCCTATTTTAAAATCTATCTATATACAAAACTAAGTGTCTGTGTACACACACACACATACATACGCGTGTGTGTGTGTGTATGTATGTACGTACGTACGTACTCACGCACGCACGTACGTACGTATGTATGCATGTATGTATGTATGGTGTTCCACTACTCCTCTGTACCGGGGAGGGCTACGAGGCTGAAACTTTCTGGCGAGGATTGCAACAACCCAGGAATGTCAAAAAAAAAAATAAAAAAATAAAATAAAATAAATGAACTTTCTTTATATAGCAAATATAAACTATATTTTCATTTTAAAAATATTTTTATATGTTTACTCAGTCTTACTATATTGAGAAAGAAATAAGGGTCGAAGGGCCCACGTTCAACGAAGGCAAACCTAGCAGATCGGGCCCGGAGGGCCCAAGATCTGCTAATCTATTTATAAATATAAGTTTCATCCTAGCAATATAGCAATTAATAATCCATTTAATGTAAATCATGATAATTTGTTTTATTTCAAACACGTTTCACCTGATGATATTTATGACGTAATATTTAGTTTAAAAAAAAGGTGGTGGTAATGTCTCTATTTCTTTTAAAACATTCTGAAACGATTTGTGCTCCCTGTCTGGCAGGCTGTGTAAACACATCTTTAAACAATGGAACTTTTCCATCTCAACTAAAATATGCAGATATTTTCCTTGCTTTTAAAGGTGATGCATTTGACAAAGGAAATTATCTCACTATTAGTATATTATCAGCGACATCGGAAGTATATGAAAAATCAAATTTTAAACAAGTTTATTTATTTTTTGAAGAAAAGCTTTCTGATCATTTATGTGGTTTTCGAAAAGACTTTTCGACTCAATTCGCCCTGTTGAAATTACTTCAAAGATAGGAATGCTGTCTTGATAAAAAGGGTATTGTTGGTATAGTTTTAATGGACCTTTCTAAAGCATATCACTGCATTCCACATGATCTATTTATTGCTAAACTACACGTCTATAGGTTTTGGTGGCAAAACTTTACTGTTTTTAATAAGTGGATTGAAATTGTACGAGGAATACTCCAGGGTTCTATTTTACTACCTCTACCATTTAATATTTTTCTTAATGATATATTTTATTTTAGCCTAGAAACAGAAATCTGCAATTTCGCCGATGACAATAATTCTATTTAAGCTTGTGACCTTCCTTTTGAAAACACTCGAGATCGCTTAAACAACGATCTTCATCGGGCTGATCTTTCGTTTCTTAACAACTCTATGGTTGCCAACCCAGGGAATTTCCAGCTGGTGTTTCTAGGGAAAAAAGTTCCTGAGACCTACTCTATTCTTATTTCTGGTTTATAGATTTCTTTCTGTAAAGAAGTCACACTGTTAGATGTTACCATCGATTGCCATTTAAATTTTTCTAGTCTTATTAAGAGAGTTTGCAATAGAGTAAACAATAAGTTTAGCGTTTTATTGAGAATTAGACATACTTTGAGTATATGTCAAGCTAGAGTAATTTTAAATGCCTATATTTTGCCTTATTTTTTTACTGTCCATTAATCTGGATTTTTGTAAAAAGTCTAGTCTAGTTCTTATTGAAAAGGCACATAAGCGTGCACTGAGATAATGTGACCGAATAATGAGACTTTCGGAACTTTTGGAGATGGACAATGGTTGTAGTATTCATAATAGATATCTTCAGCTACTAAAAGCTGAGTTGTATAAAACACTAAACCAGTTGAATCCAAAACTGCTTTGGAATATTTTTGACTATAAAGTTATGACTTATGATCTTCTGATCTCGTGACTTGTTAAACTTCCAGTTGCTTGCAGTTACTTATGAAAAAAATTCCCTGCTATTTAAAGCTAGATTACCGTGGAACACCCTTCCAGATGAAATTAAAAACAGTGCAAGTGTTCCAAATTTTAAACAGAAGGTAAAACTCTGGAAATGGAGTTGCACATGCTTTTGTTGTAAATAGTTCTTTGTACTTTGAAATTGTAATGCCTCCTTGTTTTATTTTGTTTATTATATTATTTGCATTACTTTATTAAAAAAAAAAAAAAAAAAAAACAAAAAATTTGTTAGTATATAGTAGCCTTGATTTTGCAACAACTTTTTATTATATTTCATTTACTACGATTTAGCTAACGCTAATATAAGATTAAATTGCATACACACATTTACAGTCTCATTTCTGTTCCTCAAAATACACACCCACAAAATGCTATTTCGACCAAAGCAAAACAAATTATTAGATGGCCATTATAAAACTATTAGAAAACGAATAAATTAAAAAACGATTTAAAGTTATTTACAATAGTTGCTATGGTTTATACATGTGTTATTTAAGGATGTACAAATATCAAGCGTCATATAAATATCCGGGAAAACCAAAATTGCGATAACACCTAAATATACATATTAGATGAACAGCTAGTTAAGATTAAGGAAAAAATATCAAACCAGTGATTTTGGAATAGTTATATCACATGTTCCCTTAGTTACATGTGACTAAGCAGGCAATAGTTTGAAGCTAATCTTGAATATAAATTACAGAAAAACATAGAGTCTTCAAAATTAAAGTCTAAGTTTGCAAAACATCTAAAAAATACTCAAATGATTATTAATACTTTGATGTTCAATTGATTAGACAGTCGAAATAAGTGGTTTTGAAATTTAAAACTTTGATCAAACGCTTAAACAGTCCTTAATCAAAGTGGCGATCAAAATTTAAAAAACTAAATTTATTTTTTTTATTCCTATACATTGAATAATAAATAAAGCCGATTTTCGATTTTCTAACGTGTAGATTTAGCTCAGTGGTAGAGCATTCGGCTACAGATCGATTGGTCACTGGTTCAAGCCCGGGTGTCCCCTTAGCTTTTTTTGTATAGATAATGTTTCGGTCAGTCTCTTTTTTAACCAACTGAGACAAACATTTAAATCTTATTGACAATTAAAATGATCTGAAAACAAAATAACTTGATTTAGTAAAAAAAAGTAAGATTTGAAAATTTATCATTTTAGTATATCTTACCATTAAGAATATTTTAATTTTTAAACAAAAACAGTAAATAAATATAATATTTAAGAAAATATATAATTACAGAGCAGTTAATGTGTCAAAAGAACCAGTAATATTCTTCTTTTGCAGGAAAAGGAAAGATTTTAGAGCCAAAAAAACCCCATAGCTTGAAATCAACTAAACTTACTATACTTCTGTTAGAAGCCATATTTACCATCTTTTGTTGTGCTTCCCCTTAAAAACCTAAAGCAATGATTTTGTTTTCCTCGAAATTTGAAGTTTCTACTAGCTATTTTGTACAAAACACAGACCAGAGCTGAGAATGTAAATGTGTGTATTGAAATAATCTAACATCACAAAAACTTTGACAGAACCACAACATGGTTAATTTCTTTAAAAAAATCTGAAGATATTATTTTTGAGAAAAATTTGCCAAGCTTCTTGGGACCTGAATGATAATTTTCTACAAATTCATAAAGTCAAAAAATTCCTTCCATAGTACTCCAACACCATACAAAAAGTTTTTTTTAAGAAAATTTTGTTTTCAAACCTTTAATTACCATATTTAGGCCCATTAATGAAAAAAATAATTTCCTTAAAAAATTTGAAACTATCCCATTTTTGCATTTATGGACATCTAACTTTACAAAAATTTCAGAAAAATATACAGAAGAGATTCTGACAAAAAGCTGTGGGTGATCATGTGGAAGTGAGAATGTTTTTCTCGAACTGTAAAGTTTTAAAAACAGTATTGAACATTTTTTAATAAATCAAAAAAATCATTTTAAGTAAAAAATCTTCATATCTGGACCAGCACCTAAAACTTATCACAGGTTATCATAAATGTCTAAATATATCAAAAAATTTCATGGAAAATTTTAAAAGCCAAGCGCTACAATCTCAGTCAAAATATATGAACATTTTTAGAGAGAAATCGAACCCTAATTAAATTACAAGTGTTTTAAAATTATGGCTTTTTATATTAGTCAAACTTTAGATGTATCTTTGTAATTGTAATTTTTTTATGTTTAACAAAGAAGCAAACAAATTGCTTGAGCTTTATTTCGAAAAGGACACATGGGTATGGTTCTGGGTTACTTATAGCTCACATTTAAGCTCAAGGTAAAGATAATGATTGGTCTCAATCAAGAATCAAACTTACACCTGTAGATGTCTGAAACAAATCAGCCAAAAATTTATTTTTCAAAGCTTAGAACTTCATAGAAAGCTTAAAAATCAAGCACTAGGGACTAACGGGCACTTGAATAGTAATAAAACAAAGCACTTAGCAACTAATTAACTCCTGAAAACTTTGAAAATGACAAAAATTTTAATTTTGAACCATATTCAAATGGAAAAATACATTTGATAAACAAAAATTATTTGAAATACTCTAATAAAATGTCAGCAAAATCAAAACCTATTTTAGAGAAAGATCAAATCAATGTAATTTAGACCAAACTTCATCAGCTTTTGAGCATAGCCCTAATGCTGAAAATTATAAGAAGAAGCAGTGCGATTTTGGACCCACGTATCTAAAGATGAAAATAGAAAAACTTTCTTTATCAGTTTTTTTGCCTTGTTTACCCCAAAATCGGGTTAACAAGAAATTTTTTCATAAATTCATTATTGTTACATATTTTGATTCAACCTTTAACTTCATGGAAAAAATTAAAAAGAAACATAAATAGATCTCAAGAAGATTGTGAAAATAATGACTTTTGCCTGATTTGCCCAAATTTTAGCAAACATATGGACTTTCAGAAGAATCTGGAATAGACTATTAAGGATTTAGTTGATCCATTTAGAGCATAGGACAATACGGATAAAAAAGGTTTCCTCATCTATAATCCACTAACTTTATACAAAATTACAGCAGGCTTTGACATGACTATTTATAGGACTGTTAGGGCCTTTGGTCAGCAAAATTCAAAGACTTCGCCATGAGATATTGAGACAAAAATTGGAACAAGCTCTTATAAGGCAGTTGCAAGGAAAAGACAATTATTTGGAAAAATTGAGAAAAGTGCATGACTTGTGAGGTGATTTTAAGGTTCCTTTTCGAGCTACTACTTGGGGAACTAATTATTTAAGGCCATGTGGGTATCTATTAGAAATTTTTGCGCTATAATAACGGGCTCTAAATGGACCTTTTTTTAGCCAAATTTAACACCATTAATATTTTGTCGCATTTATTTATTTTAGATCAATCATGGACAAAAACTTTTAATACGTACTAAATGCGGTCTTTTGTTCGGTTTATGTTTTCTTTTTATTCCACGAGCTTTCAAGCGCTTGTTTGTCGTATTCGCTGTTTTCCAAAATATAAACTAAAAACAATTATTAGCAACTAGAGTTATCACATAAATGCATAGATGGCACAATATTTTTCTTAATCCTATTAATTAAGGTGAGAAAAAACAATATTAATAAAAGAAAAAATAATATGTACATGTACATTTACATATACATATAAAATATCAAAGAATTATTATTAAGAATTATATCAAAAAAGTTATTATTATTTTTAAATAAAATTGGATTAAAACTTCTTTTGAAAATCTAAGTTACATTTTATGGCTCCAATATGATACTTTTTTGGTATCACAGGTTATTAATGAATTATTTAAAAAAATAACTAAAAAAAGTAATTATACAAACAAATGGACATATGAGGTTAAATCTAAGGATGAAAGCTGAACAAATGACTAAAAATAATATTATTTACCTCTTTATCAACAACTCCAACTAACTTATTATTTTCTACACACGAAGAAATCTATAAAGAAAGTCAATGAAATACCAACGACTTGAAATCTTAATGTTTATTTAAACACACAATCAACAGCACTGATTCTCTTTTCAAAAATAAGGATTTTCATTAATAATGGTTTGGTTCAAAACATTTCAAAATTCGAAGGTAAATTCCTTACACATAGCCCTGCCTGCTTTCTTAAAGACAATTAAGTGGTAGTAGTAAGGATGGCCATTATGAATAAATCTTTGAACAAACATTACTGAAACTAAAAAATCTATGATGAAAATGTCATAAGATGTCTCCCACAAAGCATTTATTTTGTGTCTGCTTCGAAATTTAGTTTTCTAAACTCTTTTTCAATAATTTGGAAACCAAGCAAAAAGCTTAAATAAATTTAAGTTGGATTAGAAAATTACAAAAGAGACTTGAAAGTTTGGAATTAAGGCTCATTTACCTACAAACAAGTTTGTAAATTACAGTAGTCGCTGAAAATTCCTATTGCTATTGTTTTTCTCCCCAATGCTGCAACTTAACTACTTAACTTTAGAGTACTGTTTGATTTTAAAGCCCTGGTATATTTTGAGTAGAACAATATTCCTGACTTCAATGTTTCTTTGAAAATGGAGTTGATTACACACTTGGACACTAAATTTAATCTTATCCTGATATAGTGTATGATTGACTAATAACAATATCTTGAAATAGTCTTCGCTACCATACTTATATGCCTTACGTGTCATACTTATGTGTCATTTTAAAACCATTGTTCAGTATAGTCTTGCTTCATACACTTAGGATTTACAAAAAGTGCTAACACAGCGAAAAATTTTTTTCTACCAAACAAGAGTTTGCCATAGTGAAATTTTTGGCAGCGAGTATGTATTGTCAAGCTTATTTTTCAAAAAAAATGAATTATAATACCTTTGGTAATGTTGGACTTTCTAACCAAGTTTTTATCAATGTTTCTTTAAAATCACTGAAATACAAAATGCTAAAATAAAAGCAAGTTTATTTATGGCAATAAAAGCTGAAATAGAATCATCAAAGAGCTTTGTATACAGACTTTTGACTAATAGTCAAAATTTAATAAATAATTTCTTCATCATTTTTTACGAGCACGGCAGATTTGAAGTTAAGGAACTTAACATATTTATTGTATAAAAATAAAATAATTTTAATTTAATTTAATATAACTTTTCATACATTTATCCACAAAACTAAGCTATATATGTATATATATGT
>JAUZNK010033949.1:0-18336 GCA_035046665.1 Euphysa ruthae
ATGTTTCTTTAAGATAAAAACGCACGTCCCACCTCCTTGAGAATGGGCACGTGGTTGAGTAATAACATTATAGTTTGATAAAGCAAACAATAAACTCTTATCAATAGGAAATTCTATATTTTCCCAGGTTTCTGTTAAACATATAACATCAAAAGAAAAACTTAGATCTTTTAATTTAAAATCATTCATGTTTTTATAAATGCTTCGAATATTAACATGTAAAATTGAGAATCCATTTACTTTTTTATTCGATCAAAAATTAAAATTAAATTGGTCAAAATACTTTGTGTTAAAAAAATCTTTAAACGATGGAGACAAAAGCTTCCCAGTCACTATCACATAGATTTGTAGTCAAAGATTCAAAAATTGGAGAATTAAATTGATTATTTTCAAGATTTAAAGGGTTTTCTCTGTTAAGGATATTCATCTTTAGTTACAAAAGTTAAAAACAAAATAATAATAAAACAAAAATAAATATTAGATGCAATAATAAATAAAAAACGTTACTGGTTATTCTTTGCTGCGATTCTATCATGATCGCGGTTATTTTGTAACTTTTTCTTCTCTTCAGTTGTGAATTCCCGAACAATCAATCTGTTGTATTGCACTTTTGCCCATTTCCGTTCTTTCCGGTGCTCCTTTGCCTTTTCGAATAATGTTTTGCGCAGCTTCGTCGTTTCTTGCGAGAAATCCTCGTTTATAAAAATGTTTCTGCCTCTTAGCTTGTAACTATTTTGCAAAAATTTTTTCTTTGTCTTCATAGTGGCTTAATTGTAAAACAATCAGATGATTCCTATCTTCTTCTTTATCGCCGACCCTATGCGCCCGCTCAATTCCTATCTCCTTCGGTATCTGCAGTTCATTGCGAAATAACTCTTTAACTTTAGCCTTTGTCGTATCCCATTTCTCTGAACCATTGTTATTTTCCAAGAGCCCCGAAATTCTTAAGTTATTCCGTCGACTGCGATCTTCTTGATCAATTAACTTTTTTTTTTTATACTGTCGAGTTCAGGTAGATTCATGTGAAAGTTACTAGTTTTCTCATTTAAAGAGTCGATCTCTTCTTTTATTTTTATGAATTTTTCGTCCATAGTGTCTCCGACGAACGTCAACCCGCACTTCACCTCACCAAGTTCTTTATTCACCTTATCAATCCTTTCATTTATTTGTCCAACTGTTGCCATGAAAAACCCAAATATCATATCACGTTGAACTGCCAAGAGTTCTTTAACCATTTTTACAGTTACAAAATTTTCTTCGTTAACGTTTTCTTCAAGGTTAGAATTTTCTTTCAAATTTTTGCATTTCGTACTTCCATTTTTTCCTGCCATACTTATGAAACACGTGTTTTAACCAAACTCCATTAAAATCATTTACTATTCCTCGACTTGAGTTGATGGCATCTCGTTTGTTATCGAAATTGTTTGTGTCGGTTTGTCATACCTTAAAAGTTGAGGTTGATATTGAATCGATTTTTTGCTGGAGTGATAGCATGGTGGTTGCTTTGTGGTGGATTAAACAAGTCCACAAAAATTGTGGTGTATGGGTGAAAAACAGAGTTAAGGTTAAGGATTTTTATCATAAATTGAAAAAATTTGCGTTTATTTCAAATGCACTCTTTTTGATACAAAATTTATCGCAGATTTCAAATCTGACATCAAATTTTAATTTTTTAGAGTAGATTTTGAGATATATCCTATTTATCACACAAAAGTAAAAAAAAAAAAAAAAAAATGATAAAAATAAATTTTTCACTACTTGCATTACATCCTTTCCCTAAAAGATACAATTATTTACGCACTTCAAACACCTTCCATGGAGAAGAAAAAGATTTTTATTGTTTAACTGGATCCTTCCCAGATATCTCAGAGTTGTTTTCTTTCAATTATTTCGTTTTTTAAGTGGAAACAGCACAAAACAAAACTGTTGTTGTAGTTGTATATCTGTATGTAGCTCCTGCCTTTATTGAGATTTAATTTCGTGAAGGGTAATGCAGACGTAGGAAGCAACGATACAATGGAAAGACAAAACGAAGGTTTTTTCAGAGTATTGAAAATTTGCCACCAAGTGTTGAAAAAAATGACAAAGCACATCAACGTCTGGTCAACAGGGACACCGATAATATTTCTGTCCCTGTGGACAATAGCATAATTGTTCCTCAAACTGTATTACCTAATCTACTTAAAGTTAGTACATCTAATGACTTTTATTTTACTTTGAACAATATATATATCATAACTGACATTGCTGAACTTTTGGATAATCCTTTTCTAAAACATGACGTCGACAAGGTTAATGCATACATGAATCAGGGATTATCGCAACAAAGTGTTACAAACTGTTTGGCACAAGTCTGTAAAGTGCTGTAAACATTAGAGCGGTCATAAGTTTTCGTGAATTTTGCTCAGTCATTCTGCTACGGAATACTTTCTGGAAAGTTAAAAAAGAAATATATGTATAGTACCATTTACCACCTAGTATTTAAAATGGAGCCTGAAATCAAAAAATTTTTTAAACGTTTGGGAGATGAAGAGCTTTTAAAAAAGTGTCTACACAGTAAAACATAAAAAAATGAAAGATTCTTTCAACGGTATCGTGTGGCCTCGTTACCCAAAATGCGAATTAAATTAATATATATATATTTTATTATTATGTGCATATTTTAACATCATTCTATCTTTTCGACACACTCTTCAGCCCTGCTTATGTGAGATTTCCATGTTGGTAATACCCATATGTAGAAACAAACAATTAAGGTTAGATAGCTTACTCACCAGTTTATGTAGTATTAAAAATGAACTGAAAGCAGTTGTGCTAACCCAGCACTCCATCATTTTAATTATGTCGGTAGATGGGCACCAAGACATGGGACTTAACTCTAGTGATTAGGGGTAAATATGCTCGAAATAAAAATACATATTAAAATGATATTTTGGCCTAACAAACTTATATGCTGCAAATACTTTACACTATTTGACAGTTAAATTACTTTTTCTTTTCTCCATATATCAGAGATAATTTTGCAAAAAAATGTTTACACTCTATGCTTCAGTAGTAGGGGGATTTTCAAATGCATGAATTTCTGATTAAATATGTAAAACCAAATCCACATCAGAATCACGGAATATAAAAACGAAACAAAGGCAATGTATTTTAGTAGGTGTTTATACATTTATTGACAGTATCTAACCAGGTTACATGAGTGGCAACTCCACAGTTGACCATGGGCAAAAAAGACAAAGAGCCTTGCGAGTAACGCTTAAGGGATAAACTAGACAGTTTAAAATATATTTTTTTCAGCTTTTCCTGTTTATATATCTCTCCCGAACCATGGAATATCAATAATGGAACACCAGTAAGCTGCCACAGTCTGGTCAATGGAATTAACATATTTGGCCAGTAAAAGTAATTTATTTAAAAGTTTAAATATACAAAATTTTTGATGGGTCTATTTAATTTTCCCAGAACTGCATGGTGTCTTTTACAAACGTATTTACGCCCCCTTTTCCCAAAACTGCATGGTGTCTTTTACAAACGTATTTACGCTCCCTTTTCCCAAAACTGCATGGTGTCTTTTACAAACGTATTTACGCCCCCTTTTCCCAAAACTGCATGGTGTCTTTTACAAACGTATTTACGCCCCCTTTTTTATCTTGAAACATTTTTCTGCTAACATTTATATTTTCTCAAGCAGTCTTTCAATTATCAAATCTTTGGAACAGAAAAGTTCAAGATATCTTTTGATTTCATTTATTAATTCATAAAATCCGTATATAAATAATTAATATGCAACTTTTTTTACTTATCAAAAAATAATAAATTATTATATATCCTAAAAAGTTTAAATACACAATTGATTTTTAATATACATTAACCATATTAGTTTTATTGCTATCCGAAAGACTGAGGCTCAGTCTCGCAGCGTATTAAATCAAGTTTACAACATGCAAAGTTATATCAAAATTACAAGGTAATTAAAAGAATTATTTAAAATCTAATTAGAAGTTTACGCAGAACAAAAGATGCAAATGATTTTGTTGATTGCAGTATTGTTAGACTTTATAGTCAAGGGAATGAAAACTCCATAAAGCTGCGATTAAATACGTCTGCTCAAATGTATGAGCAAAAAATGTAAAAAAATTGCGAATCACGTCAAAAATTACCAAATTTAAAATTGAATATTAGGAAGTAAAGTGTTTCAGGACGTTTCTTACTTACTGTTTTATTCGAAAAAAATAAATGCTGCATTTATTATCATACCACCAATTGAATAGATTAAACTTTTTAAATGGAATTAAATCGAATAAAAATTGTTAGCTATACTCGTAAAGGGTTTTTTTTAAGCTGCTTTTCATAATCAAAGGTCCTGAATTTCTACCTAGCAGTTTTTATCAGTAAAAGCAACACATTTATTCTGTGCTAAAGTCAATATTTTGAGTAAGGTCAGCACAATAATCCCTGAATTACTAAAAAGAAATTTAGGGAAACTCGCAACTTTTTGTTTTAAAATCATTCGGTTAAACTTTTTTCTTTCTTACTACAAAAATTGCTTCAAATTTAAAATGTTTTAAAAGAATAAGGCTAGCCAATGTAATTATTGTTTAAATCTTTAAACAGTACAGCAGCCACCAGTGATAAAAAACAAAAAAAACCCTAAATTATGATAAAAAAAAAACCTGATAGTAATATGAATGTTAATCGTAAGACTTCCCCTAATGGCGCATTTGTTACTTTAGACAGATAAATATCATAGCACTCTAACGGCGCAATTTTTACACTAGACATTTAAATACAATAGCATCCTAATGGCGCATCTGTTCCATTAGACATTTAAATACCAAAACCTATGTACAATGAATAAATAAGATATCATACCTATGACAAACACGAGGATAGATTATCATACTAGTTCTATCGATACAAATCATCATATTTGGAATGAGATTTTGATAAAAATACTCGCAGCTGGGACAATTTTAAGACAAAATTGAAAGGTTCCTTATGCAAGACTTTAATAATTTATTAAAAAGCATAGCACTAAAAATCTTTCATAGACACAACTCATTAATCAACGTATTAGTAATATTTATTAGAGTTTTTATTCCAAGGATATAGCCACGGTCAGGTCCAATGTGATGGTTATTTGGTTCCTCCTTCACGCGCGTATGGGCGAAATCGACCATTTTCATAACAATATTAGAAGACGAATTATCGGATCCGTCATATAATAACAACAGCGAACTACAATAAAAACGGCAGCAGTGGCTTTTTTCTACCTGTTCTAAAAGTTTCTCGAGTTTTCTTTTAAGAAGTGGTAAAAGTTCCACCCGATAGTTTTTCCCATTATAAAAGAAATTCTTCACACAACAAATAAATTCATCGTCATTGAACACACGACCTTTGTATTTATCAGTGAATGTGTATTCTCTTAATTCGCTGTTGTATACCTATAAATAAATCACATTTGTTAAGTTGTCATTGCAGCTAAGTGTGGCGTTATTAAAGATTTGTGATGAAGCAAAATAAAATTGTACAAACCCTTGCCTTTTATATAAGTCTATGTAATAACATGATTTCATTTATTGGTCGGTAAATGGTGGACAGAGAAAAGCTGATGATAGCTAAATTACACCAGCCCTGTATTGTCATTAGTTTCTTTTTAATAAATCTTAATTTCTTACATAAGAGTACAGCGTAAAATAAAGCGTAAATTAAAAATCAAAATTTTTTTTTTCAGATAAATTCTTGAATGACATCAGTTTAAATACAAAAAATAGAAATTTAAAAAATATAACCATAACCAACCAACACATTGATTTGAATATTTCACTTGATAAAAGCTTTTGCTATTCACGTATCAAGATTCCTGTTGAAGATAGGCATTTACAACCACTTAAAAAAACCAAGATCAAACAAACTTAATAACTTCAAAAAGACAATTTGAATTTTTTTAGTTACCACATACACAAATTAATTGATCTAATATTCTTAAACAAACTATCAAATATATAAATTTTTGAGCTGGAAGGGTTTAATATTAAAATGTTTTTAGCTTTAATATTAACCCTAATGTAAGTGAAATAGCAATACATGACCTTAAAATTACAGAAATAATTTAAGAAAAAAGCTGCACACAAAAACAATCTATTGCGCATTTTCGAAAAATCTTTAAAAACAGCAAAACAATCAAAAAAAAAAAAAAAACAGAAATTATAAAGGTTTCTTAAGGAAAAAAACAAATTTTCAAAAAAGTTTGCAATCTTGTTTTTAATTCATATCGTTTTATACGTCATAAAAACAGCCCATTCTTAAAAGATTTAATAAAAATGTGTTTAAAAATTTTTTTTCAATCAGTCACTTTCTGCAAGGCTAGGAGTCACTACAAAGCAGAAAGCTAAAAGATCTTTACAGTTAAAACATGAGTAGCAGATGAAAGCCTTGTGGTCCTTGAAAAGTCTTAAGTGAAGGTCTTTTAAATCATCAAAATAGTGGCCATGGAATTACTTATAGAACAGTGACAGCAAAGCTGCATTGTGCTATTGCTAAACAGCTTAAAAAAAGTTCTGCCTTATTTTTTAAAAATTGGGAAAAATATCTTTAATAATATCATCAGATAACTATAGCCTCTAAAAAAATAAATCATTCCTTCTTTTTATTTTTTTTTTCTTATCATGGGATTAAAATATCGAAACTATACCAAAATCCAAATTGCAAATATTTCGGCAAGCAAAGTTATTTAAAGCTAGTTATTTGTCTTTATTCAAACTTGTGTCATACTTCTGGCAATGTGAGGTGGGTTATTGTTTGATATTTTATGACGGCGTCAGGAACTCTAAATTTAACGATTAAAAACAAAAGCTCTTCAGCGACAAAAAATTAATTCCTTTGTTGCTTATGAAAGTGCCGTTACATACCGTCATTCCACAAAGTCTGACTCCAAGTGTAGCAGAGGTGGAGTTTAATGCACGCTTTTTCTTTCTTTCGCATTTACTTTTACTACTACTGTCTCCGTAACACCGAGTCCCCATCTTCAAATCAATCACGCACGGTCTTTTAAATGAATGGGAAAGATCTTCTAGTAAAAGGAATTCTATAACATTGTCAAGGAAATTTCATCAATACAAACAGAAAAGAAAAAATGCAATAATGAAAATATGCTTGGAAGAATATAGTACTTTAAGACAGCATTTTTGACTAGATTATGTATGATAAGGAATTTTCAGGAAAAGATATCTAAAGGTTTTATAAAAGTAAAATATTTAATGAAAATATTAGAAACAATTTCATACCAGTTTCCAGATTGCAAATATTGATTATTTTTCTTTGTTATTGGTACGCTTAATAGCCCCAAATAGTTTACCTACGAATTCCAACATTTCCAAAGCAAAGTAGCATTTTTTACACTAACATGTCAATGATAAGCATTTCAGCAAATAAAGTGATGCCCAGAAATATTAGAAATCCCAAATGTATAATTCATATATAATTTTTCAAACTTCTGGAGAAAATATCATCAAAAATATATATATATATATTATTTTTATTACATTGAAGATAGGGGTTTCAGTAGTGAGATATAGTGAACATTTTTAAAGAATCGGATTATAATTTCTTGAATGACCTCAATTTGGGATGAAATTAAACATGTCTTCGACATGGGCAAAGAAATGGCTTCTATAACCAATTTGATAAATATAAAATTGAACAATGCATTAAATGAACAAACATAAAAAAGTTTCTGAAATTTCCGTATTTGAGGTAAAAAGGCTTAAACAATGATTTACTTTTAAAAAGTTTTTTTAACTGACTGACAAATGAAACAAGTGAATTTATAGGATTACTACTGCTTCAGAGGGTCTAGAAAGCAAATTTCAACTGTAATTTGAACTTGCAAAAGTAGTTGAAAAGATACTTTCCAAATTTTTAAATTTGGCATCTTCACATCTTCTGTTAATTTGTAATGTTGATACGCATTCTTCTAAAATATTTAACATGGTAGTATTATTGCAATATACCTAAATCAATAACTATCTAACCTCAGGCAACCTAGGAGCACTTAAAACCATGGAAGAAACAAGCAATCGATGGATTATTACCTCCTAGAACTCGACCAAGGAACCAACCTCTTATTAATTTCTAAATTTCCATAATCTTATTTATTCTTAACACAAAAATTTTTTGAAACAGCCTGGAAAAAATTTTTTAGAAAACTTTTTTTTATAGATAATGAAATAAATTCTAATTTTTTTAGACTTAGATCACGGGCCGAGCAGAATCAATAAAAATGTTGATTTATATTTTTGTATAATGTCGCACAAAATTTCCTCGTAATCAAAAACATGATTTAATGAGATATGTCGTATTTGCCATTATTGGATCAGATTTTATCAAAAAATGATCCTCAGAACAATAACTTTCGACAGGTGCTCAAATATATAAATCATCACTTTTCTACCTTTTTGACCTAAGGTTTAAAAATCTAATAATAAACAGTTATAGAAAAAAATTCCAGACAGTCAATTGGGCAACCAAAAAATTTAAAGTAGTTTTCACTGCTCGCAAAAAACCTGTAGAACAAAAAACAGCATTTACACAAATCTCAATTTCGCTGGAAATGGTATTTTACTGAAATTATATCATTTCAATCTACATCAATCATTTGAGATTATTTTAAGTGGAATAAAATTTGACTCAAACCACCTCAATATCTGTCTGCGTAAATCATTCTGGGTAAAGCAAAATTTCTCATTACAATTACCATTTTTTTTTTAACAATTCGCTTCCTGCAATTATTTTATTTTTGGGAATTTAAATACAAATACGACGAAGTCATTTCAAAAAGATCTATATAAACAAAAATGTGTCCTTTTAAACATACCAAAATGAAAAATTAATAACCGTTGGTGATGAAAATATAAACTTATAACTGGGCGAAGCAAAAATCAGTGTAAATGCGGCTTAATAAAACCTTACAGAATTAATTTACTTTTCCAGTTGTCAATAAAATAGTTAAGTGTGCTGATGGCGATAAACACCAGTAGTTCGTCACTAGCTCACACAAATCTGTCATACATTCAAATCTGGAGACATTATCTCAGAATTGTTCAACAGCAAGTCTCCAATCCTCCTTAAAAGAAGATTAAACCATGGCAAAAAAAAAAAAAAAAAAAAAAAAATTTGTAAGCTGAGTTACTTATCTTTTAAATAACTAACCATAAGATTTTCCTTAGGTTTTGAAACTAAATTTCGTTTTGCACACTTCCAATAGCATCATTTTGAAAATTTTGGTGAATTACAAGTACAAGATAATAATTACAGTAAATGAGATAAGAATGATTAAATGTCTCTAATAACCGGATTAATTAATTCTGTATGAAATATTATATTATTACTTCAAAATTCAAACATTATTTGTTCATAAGAAGGCTGTATGTTATTATTTTAGAACCATTACAATTTTCACCATAAAGTTTCACAAATAAGCATACTAGCATAAGCGTAATATGCAAAAATAGACCATATGAAGGTCATAAAAATACCATTGCCTATAAACTGTTTATTATACATTATATATTCTATGAACTTACCATTTTGAGGATTTTTTCTCTCAATCACTCTAAAAAAGTCAAACAAAGATAAATTTAAAGATTGAATTTTAGCTTGGGATACAACCAAATGAATCTTTACATATTTATGAAACTTTTGACTACCAAGTCTCATAATTCCTCAAAAAAATTGTAAAACAATTATCATGCAATTCTAGATAGGCAAAGTTTTTTTCAAGTGCAAAGCTGAAACTAACGGCAAATGAAAAAGAGCTAAGTTTTTGCATGCATGCAAAATTTCGAAACAGGTTCTGAAAAAAAAATTTTATAAAAAGCGTATTTGTAGCAAATTTTAATAGAATGTAAAGTTGAAATTTTAACAGAGATACAATATTAGTATATTCACACTTAGAGTGATATTTAAGTAGAGTCAAACAATATTACTGGAGAAAAAAATCGAAAAAATTTTGTAAAAATTATTGTACAAGACTGGCTATAATATTTTTTCTCGTTGCACTACAAGCCAAAATTATTAAAAATCGTTTCCAGGTGATTTCGAATTAAAATGCGAAATATATTGTTATGATGCTACATATTTTACAATGTTTCGTTAATTCTACAACAGAAAACAGTTATCAAATTTTTAAGTGTACATGGCTGGTTTACATAATAACAAATAATTTTATATTCAATAAGAAAAAAAATCTCAACTATTTCATAAGTAAATAAAATCTAATTAATTAGTGTATAATTCTCATTAGCTATTTTACCAAACCCCATTTCCTGTGTGCGAAGTCGTTCTGAGAAAATCCTCTTTCAAAACTACATTCGACTCCCCATCGCTTTTTATCATTTGCACAAAAAACAGCATAAACACACAAAATTTCAGCTAAATGGAAAAAGATAAAATAGCTAGCTATACCAAATTAAGCTGACAAATTGCATAGAGTTAATTGGGTTACGCAAATGGCTTGAGGAAATTTCAGTTAATTTTTATTCATTTTCTATCACTAAAGATTCTATCTGATATTCTCTTAAATGGTGAATACGTACTTTTTTCGAACTTTGTTACGATGCTTAGCCATTATATAACTTTTTAATCGTTTGGTATCTTTTACGTAGGGACTATCAAGCGGGATAGCAAATGCTTTTATATTATCTTCAGATTTCTCAAAGTGGACTTTAACGACACCTGTAAAAAAAAAAAAAAAAAAAAACTTATAATTTTCAAAAAGAATCTTTCAATAAAAACTTTTGGATTCTTTATGCAGATGTATTTATGCAACGTTTTTTAAGCATAATATCAGCTATTTTGATCACTCCTGGTTCAACTAAATTTAAATATTATTTTAAGACAGCTACTACGCATTTCTTAAAAAAGATTGATAAAATTTGAGAAAATTTAACCCTTTTCAAGAAACGCTAACTTTTTGTATCCGACAATCACTTGCACCAAAACTTAACCTACTATAAACTAACAAAAAAAAAAAAAAATGTATCTTTATAGTAAAATAAAATGTTTAAATAGTATGCATTAAAAAAATACATATTTGTATAAAAAGTCTGCAAAAAATCCAATAATTGATCAAAAAGTTTCTTTATAAACAATAATTTTAAAAATCTTACAAGACAAAGAACCAATAATTACCGAGAATAAACAAAACTTATATGTGTCAGTGTTAGATTTGAATTTAGATTTAATTTTACACAATCTAAACAATTTTCAAAAAGAGGGTGGTTTATCTCTTTTTGCATAGCATTTGGTAACTTTCATTAAGGTACCACAGCACTCTGAATTTACAACGGCATTCGGCAATGCTGCCACAAATGCCGCCAAACTTGAATTAGGTGGCAGCAAAATTTTTCCACATGTGTTTCTTTTCTTGATTCTTCTTCTAGAAACTAAAATATGAATTGGTTCGCGATTTTTTGTTCGCACACTCTTACGTTGGTATATTTTTATCATAAATACAACTAGCCTGGTTGTATATATTGTCTGGATCTTCTTATGGAAGATTATATTAATAAATTTCCACAGCTAATTCAGGTCTCTGGAAAAAAAAAAGATGGTACTTTATAAAAAGAACTTTATGAATTTGCGAGGCACTCGAATCGAGCACTAGATTTTTCTGTTTTTTTTTTTATAAATATTTTTAACACAACATTGTATGTGTTTAACTGATTCAGGGGGCGAATTAAGGGATCACTAATGGTATTATGCAACCAATAAAGTTACTGCAAAATGAATAAAAAATTTGTCTTGTACTTCGTTTCTTAGCAACTAATAAGTTTTGTTTTATTTAATTTAACCAAATTGTTAATTATTCATAAACTACCATTCCTGTTAAAACCACAAAAATTTCATTACAATCAATTTGTTATTTTTATATAATATTGGCGATAACTGTATATAAAATTTTAAAAAAATAACAAACATTTTGAAAATAAAAAGATTTTACTCGATATAATGATTTTTAAAAGTTTGATTCTCAGAAAACATGATAGCAACTGTGTGATTTTTAAAAATAAAAACGGCTTAATTTAAAAAGAGATAAAACTATTATCTTATAATAAATATCAACTTAAAATTCCGTGCCTTAAAATGTTTTTTTTTTAATTTATATTTCAGTTGATATTTTTAATTAAGGTTTAAACACCTGGACTGTAAGTATATAAACATATTTGCTCTCATTCGCAGGTTTTTTTTATAAAGTTATTGTATTTTATTAAGTGTTACTTAAAGAAATTTATATTTGATGTATTTGTGTGAAATAATCTCTTCGTGTTTATATGCTGTAACTAATATCTACTAATCACAGCATCATCTTAATTCATAATAGGCTTAGTTAAAACTCATGTTATATTCTTTATCTACACCTTAACGTTGAAACATTTTCAAAACAATCAAAACAAGCATACCTCTACATCTTGGAATAAATTGCTTTAACTCCTTTGGGAAATGGATGTAAAATTTATGTTCTTGGTCAACCAGAGGTTTACAAACAGTCTCTTCATCGTAAGTTAGAAAACAAGAGTGCCCACCAACTTGGTAAGGATAAGGTGTTAATTCAACTATATCATATTCACGAGATGCTTCTCTCAAACCGTTCTTATCAATATCCATAATAATAATTATTTTTCTAAAAAAAAAAATCACAATTTAGAAATGACTACTGGTCCAAACTTTACAGTTTGTGCCATATAAACAGGCTTCCTATACCACTAAATTCCTAAAAAAATTTGACAATGGTATAAGATAATTTAAATAATTTTCAGGTCCAAACCATTCGAGCGTATTGATATCTGTACTGAAATTTAGATTTACTGATATATGTAAAATCTGACCTCAACGTTTTAAAAAAACCTTTAACGAAAAAATTCATAAGAATAAAAAAGAAGAAAGCACTTGAAATCGGGTTAAAAGGATGGAAATTGTTGATCTAGAAAGAAAATTATTGCTTATTAAATTTTAATTATACAAATTTAATTGGCCATAAATATTTTTAACCACACAGCACTTTTATGAAAATATATTGAAAACAAATCAAATTTATATTAGCACAAGCATCATGTAGATAATGTTTGCATAAGTATTTTGTACCAGACAGGTTATCAATCAAACATTTTTTATAAAAGAAATATGTCTTCTGCATTTTATAAAGTTAAATAACATAAAAAAAAAGATTGGGTTGTAATTTGAACTGATTGCATGATGTCAGAGGTGCCACGAAACTTAAAATATTGCTTAGTAAATAAGGCCACTTTTAACTGTTAATAATATTATCAAAGTAACATGTACAGTATTAAGCTAAAAAAAAAACATTAAAAAAAAAAATGTTTTCATCAAGCTGTGAGTGGAATAAATAGACAGCTAAAACTTTACATGGAATTTAACCAAATATTGACTGATTCACACAATCTTAAGCAAAATATCACAATTCTTTTAAAATTTTAATCCAGCACAAGCCAAGAGATATGGTTAATACCTATTGCTAGATAAGCAATTCACAGTTCATTTAGCATAAAAATTATGCCTTTTCTCTTTCACATAAAGTTTAACTCCATGTGATTTAAGTTTATCTACTTTGTCAGAACTGTTTTCCTTTTTAAAATTTAAAACATCAATAGTATTATTTTAATATTTTCTTTCTAACGGTGTCTTTTTCTTTGTTTCTTTTCCTTGCTTAGCCAAATAGTTATTTTTCCTGAATTTGATTTTTTAAATTCACTTTAAATTGAAATTTCAATCAGCTTCTTAAAATTCCGTAAGATAAACACTACCACCGAACCCAGAACCCTTTCAATTTTTTTTTAATTGCAGAGAAACAGCATGGAAATAGCACAGAAATAATCATCTATAAAGATTAAAATTTCTAGGCATATCCTACCAAACAGTCACTAAAATCTTTATTTTGGAAGATCCCTTTCACAACTATTTTTTCATTGTCATTAAATCTCACTTCTACACATCACAACCCTGTAATTTAAATACAAAAATACAACATAAATTCTAAACCTAACATCATCATAAAATATTTCTCAAAATAAGAAAATGTGACAATAATTCAAAATCTAAATCTATATATAGTAAATAAAATTTTTCACATTTATATTTGTTTTATTAGCAAATGTTCCTTTTAAATTTTGAAATTTGTTTTTGCAATCTAATATTTCATTATTTCCCTTAGATATAAATTTAAAAAACATTTTTTTAAAGAAATAAAAGAATTATATCCGTTATTAGAATCTTTTAAAAAAGGGGCGAGACACTTTTTAGATGAAAGTATAAAAAAATAACGAAATAGATAACTTTTATTTATATTTCAGATATTAAAAGAGACCTAAGTCATAGCAAAATAAGGCTGACAGATTTTAAATTTACTTAATTTTGTGCAGAATTTGGGTAAAGCTTACACTTTCAAACTCCTCTACAATTTTCACTTGGTCACTCTACTTTTGAAATTGAATGTTTCCAAGAAATATTTTTTGAAAATTGAGATAAAATTTTATGGGATATATGAAATAAATTAACAAAAATTAAAATTAAACATTAGGAATTTTGAAAAAAAAAAAAAAAAAAAAAAAAAAAAAAAATGGTTAGTAATTTTATAAAAATCAGCATTAATAAATCATAACAAATTCATAGATTTTTACTTTCTTGACTATTAGGACCCCGTCGAGATGTTTGTTAAAGAGTTTTTAAAAAAATTCTTTTTTTTCAAGTTTCTCATAGATCCATAAATTTATCAATATTCTATAATAACAGTAGAGAAGCACTTAATATTAATTTTAAAAATTCACGTTTTGAATAACAAAATATTAAAACAGAACGGATTAATTTTTGGCAAAACAGTGACTGCATCTCATAAAAATCTTGTTTCGAATCAGCTTCGTAAACGAAACTCAAATATTTTGACAAAATATATAACAGAAAATGCGAGACTGAAATTATACATTAGTTTACAAATACACATCTATTTCTGTGGTTGAAGGATAACAGATAAGAAATAAAGAAAGCTGATGATGTCAGATGTTAATATATAAAACATGCCTAATTCTTAAGCCTTTTACTGGTATGTAGTTTTGCAGATTTTGATATAAAATATAATAAGAAAAGAATTACTGTGTTAAAAAGTCAAATTTTTTAAAAACCAAACCACTGGTAATTTCTAATTTCCTTATCAAAAGAAAAAACAATTTTTGTTTCTAATACTTTCAGCAAACATTAACTATTTTGTTTTGAATAGCCGGTCATGTTCAATCAAGACTTTTGACATATATTCTTGTTTACCTTACTTATCACTGCTGTGATGTGATTGGTTGTTTAGTTAGAGCATAACTAAAAAAACTACTCCAGATATAATATTATTTAATTTTATTCTTCCTTAACATCAGTAAGAACTTATTTAAATCACAGGATGTAAAATAATTTTGACATGTTGTTACTTAAAAACGTTGTTACTGATAAGTCTTTTGTAAAATTTAAATAAAAGATAAGTTTGACAGAAGCATGTTTTAAAACATGAAAAAACCAGCAAAAATTTGCCACCACAAAAAGTCTACAGTAAAATAAATTCTTTTAAATACATTTTTTTAAGAGAAAAGAGAGAATGTAATGAATCTAAAATGATTTTAGAAGTTTGTTTCTACTAGGTATTGTGGTGGCATTCATCATATACCAGCTACTCCCTGCACAAATTTCCATATTCAGGTATCCATATATCAAAAAAAAAAAAAAATAAAAAAATAATAATTAATACAATTAATCGATTATTAATTATAAGTACCTTCCAGGTAATTTTTTGCCTAAATGAGTAGCATTTTTCTCAAATGTGCATATACTGATCCAATAGAAGTAAGCTGGGTTATTATATGCAGCTGCTATCCAAAATGAAAATATACTATGAGCCAAAGTAACTTAGTATGTGGGTGAGTCACATCCAGCCATTAAATTTGGCATTTATGAAAATAATGGATCTAATAAACACTATTTTTTAAAAAAACCTTTGTAATAAATTGGTAAAACAGGAGTGCTATACTGCATACAGCCTAAAGCTAACAAAATATGAAATAAAGTTTAACTTCTTTGCACCAAATCTCTTATGGAGCATTAATAACATTTGTTACATTTTAGCAAGTAATGACACTATAATGATTTCAAAAGAAGATTTATTTTTTTCAAGTTAGTTTTTAAATCCTTAGCAAAACAGATCACCAATTGGCCTAAAAATTATTATTCAATAGTTTTGATCAAGCTAAATAGACATAATTATAGATTGAGACAAAACTATTTCTGCATTATTTATATGATAAAAACAATGTGTGAATAAAGTTTTGCCACAGAGATGTGATTTCTTTTTACTTCCAGGTGGTATTCCTCGAAAACTTTTGGGAACTTACTATAGCAAAAAATGGCTTTAAGAATGATCTTTCTGTCACATTATAACCTGACATAAATACACACTATCCCTTATCTTAGTTGGAAATCTTTTAATATAGTCACATATTACTAAGACAAAGGTCAGTAAGTTTTAAATAAAAACAAAAGAAACGAAAATAAAAAATTGTTACTTTTCTACATCAATATTTACCATAGAATTTTACTAGATTTTTGGAAATTTATGAAGTGCTTTTTTATATAACACCCTTCTTTAAAAAGCCCAAAGATAAATTGGAAATTTCTCTACATTTCTAATTCTAGATTAGCCTAAAGTTCAGAAACAAAGTTTTCGCAAACACGCAATTTGCATAGAAAATGCTTCCCAATAACATCATACAAGAAAAAATTATAGTCAATATTTTAAATCATCCAGTCTTGTTTTTTTGCCATTAAGGGCCATCAGGTATGCATATGGGCAAACTAGTCACATTTTAAGGTATAATTAACATACAAAAAATTATCTCAATTTTTGAAAAATCATGCGTTTCGATTGGCCGAGACCATTTTGAATCCTTAACTTGAGAACCAGAATTTTTACAGACATGTGATTGGCAAAGGATGTTAGAGAATCCCTACAAACATTGTACAAAAATTAGAACAATCGTTAGAGCAGATTTTTTTGTTAACATCCAGAAAAATCTTGTTTTGTTTCAAAAATTAAGTCTGTCGAATCACTGTGTAGATTCTTGCAGAAAATTAGAAACATCCTTAGAGAAGTTTAAAACTTTTTCATTAAATTGAGGGAAATATTCATTAATTTTGAAAAAAAAAAGTTTTGATTCTAACAACTCCCAGACTTTGGCATATTATTTTTGTAACTACGTGTTATTAAAACCCTTTTTTAAGATACTAAAAAAGAATAGGCTTGAAACTAAATCAATATTCTGTTATGCAAATCCATTTATTGACTGGGACTTATTTATCTAGTTTTGTAAAAAAATACATATATTTTTTTTAACAAATTTTTTAAAAAATTTAAAAATTAATTGTTACTAACAATCTAATCAATGCTGATGAAGTTATTGATTGCTTCAACTACATCAACACTTGCTATCTGATACACACATCACTTATTCATATCTTTTAGTATTACCGGGCAAATTTGCTAAAATGACCAAATTCTTACAAGGGGATCACATTGAGATTTTTAATTTTTTATGTCTAAAAAAGTATTAAAGATAATAAAAGCACTTCTTTGAAAAATTATAATCTTATATTTTGCATTTACCTAAAGTGTATAATAAAATGTATGAAAGCAAATTGCAACATGCATCGTGCTAACACAACTCTTTAAGCGATTGGCAATAAAGATGTTTTGCAATCAACAAACAACGAACAGCACAAATCCTTAAATTGCATCTAGCAATAAAAAGTTAAAATTCTTTTAATTTCAAAATTTCAAATATTTTATTTCAATCTTATTATATAAAAAAAAAAACTATCATGCAATGTTAACTTGGGTAACTGCAGTAGCATGACACAATTTGCAATTTTATAATTATTACACATTTTTATTTTATGAATATCAATCATTGTATGGCCGGAGTAATCTTGGAGCACTCTATTGCTGTAATATATAAACTAATAAATCTTATATATATCTTAAATAAAAACTTATATACGTATATGCAAACAACTTCAAAAAGTCTAATTACATTGGCATGAAACATTATTTAGTAATTTTTTGGCTGATGGATATTTCATTTTCTTAATATTATTACTGCATGATTTGATTACTTATTTAATCATGGAGCTTTCTTTTTAGTAGTAATACATAAACTAATATATTGGTATTTCTTTTTATGTAAAATAATAATTGGTACCATATGTTTGAATATATATATACATACA